>KK116499.1:490488-522257 GCA_000611955.2 Stegodyphus mimosarum
ATGAATGGATAAATCTGTGAAGCAACTGCATAAAAATTCCTCACTTGTTTAGGGATAGGAAATAATTTTGAAGGAGTTCCGCAGAGAATTGAGATAAGTTTCCTAATCAAGGAAGAGGCTGAAGTTTCACTCCACCAAAAATAAAATCCTCGTAAAATTTTTCCACAGATTATAAAGTGCTCTATATGGATTGCAAGGCGAAACAGATTTCTTTGGCAGATTCACGCCATTCAAGGACCGAATAAAAGTACCACCCTACAACGAATAGCAAATCTTCCTGGTGGATCACAACTGTTATAAACAAAGAGATCACACAGGAATCTAAGCAGATACGGCCTGAAGTAAAATTGAGATAAAAATACTAGGGAGAATAATTAAATAAAAATATTAGCATTGCGTTTTAGATTAACTCCGTATTAGTGTATGCTCATGACCATTACCTTTTCAAAAAAGTAACATAATTGGAATAGTGGTTACTAGAAATGGAATTATTTGTAATTTTACGTATTTGTTGCTCTGACGAAAAGCCAGCTGTGGACAGTTTGAAATCTATCAAATTTTTACATACATAAAATCAGAAATTAGATTAGAAATTAATAAAGAAACGTGGCACTGCATTATTTCTGTTTCAAACTCCGTTTGTATTAAAAACTTAAAACATATTTATTCAAAACAAGTCGCATTTGAGATGGCAAAGCATTGCAAGTAGCTCGCAAGCTGCAGTTAAGGTGTCGGAGAGCCGCAGTTTTGCCATGTCTGCTATATACTAATATAAAATATCTCGCTTCAATGCAAGCATAAAAAGTATGACGTATTATTGAAATGTAATTAAGAATATTAAATCTGTTATCATGAGAAGCTCACGTATTTAGTGTTAAGCAGCCGAAACAGAAGCGAAAAGAAGCAATTTATGTCTATACAATTACCAAGGAAAGTCATTTGAATCTTAAATTAGCTCATCATACATAAAATATTTATAATAAATAATTATTATAAAATATTCGGCACGTAAAAAAAAGGATGCTTTCTTGTCCAATTCGAAATAAAACGTTTAGTTCAGTAAGAGTAAAGCATATTTAAAATTCTTAAATATAGAAAACATATTTAAAGTAATAGAATTTTTTAACGATTTGAAAGAAACTGAATTTTGAATCATAGACTATAAAGAAAAATATCAGCTCCAGTTACATCATGACTAGGAAGAGTGCTGGAATAAGAAATCTGAGTGGCACTAAAACAGAATATTCTTCTAAATGCATATTATACCTTCACATAAGCCATATATATATATATATTTGGTGGTTTTCCTTTTTCATCCTAAATAAAAATAGTAACTGATTATGGTAAACCTCTCTAAACCACTTCATTTCAAAATTAACCCTTCTCATATGATTCTTACGTAGCGCTAATGACAGAGATACTTATATAACGTTTCACCCAATCATAGTATTAAAATTTTGCAAATTGAAATTTAAGTTAACCAAACAGAATGAAGAAGAATCTAAACTGATTTACTCTGAACCGGGGTTTCATCATGGACTGTCATATTTTCCCTTTGCTTCTTTGTTCTGCAAGCTTGCTGTCAGCTGCTGCTGTTTTCTTCTTCAGATATTGAAAGTATAAACCGTATCAGTGTTAACTAACAATTAAAGTACGGGCTCATACCACGCGCTGGCTTTGCTATATATGTTAATAAATAAAATAGATGTATTTTTCAAGAAATAAAATGTAAATGTGCTGCTACATCTCTTATGCATCATTACTCATTCATCAACGTCTAAATTACGAGACAAAACATATGTAAAACGTCTTGAATGAAGAATGATGTATTTTGAAATAAACGTGAATATTGAAAAAGGCCAAGTTTTTTCCTATACTAGTTAACAATGCAAATTAACTAATTACCTTTAATTGCTTTACTTGTATAACCCCATCCTTTAATCTGGAACAGACATGCTGTCTGTTTCTTTTCTCATTATTAAAGAAACTATCAGAGCAATTTAGTATTGTGTTATATTAAACTGTTTAAGTATTTTTTCTTAATCATACGGTTCGGTGAATGAATGGTATTAGCAATGCTTTTCTGTTTCATATAACCACCATATTACGAGTAACTTAACGTTTAAATTCGTATGTACTAATTAAGAATAGTATTTCACCTTAAATTCAAAATGTTTAATCTAAGTAATGGGAGTGGATAATAAGGAAATTCGCATCTTTTCTGAAATTTGTTACTCTCTACGAAGGAAGCATATAAGCATTCTTTTCCTTGCATTCTCATTACATCACAAACCAACTTTAGTTCAACACTGAAGAAGAAGGAAATGCTTAATAATAATAATAAATATTTAATTTTTAAATGAACGTAAAATTGTTAGCGAAAATTTATTAACTTAATGCACAATTTATTTGTTTCAGAGAATGTACTGAACAACAAAGAGTTCTTGAAATTTTTAACATTTAATAACGAAATATTGTACAAATAACTCTGATTAATTTCAATTTTTACATTTTAAGAGGAAAATTTCTGTTGAATTCTAAGATAAGTTCAGATTTTTAAATTGTATAAATAATTTTGATACTGCAGTAGATGCCGATTAATGTGATTGAGGTTAATGTTACCATGCGGATATTGTTACGAATTTGCCAAGTTCGTCCGTTTGGATATGAAACGTGGACAAGACATCGTTTATTGTGATTGACAATTCGATTTAATATACTAATAATATTTTAGAATAAATTTTTTAAACTAAAATAAAGTCGCTAAATAAATTACAGATTCACCAAATAAGGTCATAACAGTGTTATGTGAGTACGGGTTTGTTATGGATTGAATGCACTCGAAACCGATGACAGCTTTTTGAAATTTACTTTTCCAAAAACACTTTATAGTTCTGGAAGTTTTCACATAAAAGTTTTCTTGCAACCATTTTCAGTATGGCAGAGCACAATCAGTAGTCCACTTCAAATTACTAAGAACATTGAACTCAAGGCAATGCAAAACGAATGCTCGCAGGGTGATCTTTCACTAATCTAAACTTAATTACTCCGAACTAATATTGAAAACTGATGCTCTCACTGGTCTTCTATAGTTTCCTCCTATCAGCCGATGAATTTCCAGTCCTTCGATTGCTCGAAATTGCTGGAAGGCATAGACAATTACAGTGATGTAGGGCCAGATAAAGTTACAGTTAATTGCTCGAAATAGCGTTCTATCTTTAGATAATAAGTTACTTATTTATAAATCCATGTTGCGTTCCATTTTCTGTTATGCATGCCCGGTATGGGCCTATTCAAACAAATCTATCCGGAATAAATTACAGACAGCTCAAAATTGCATTTTGAGGCAGATTGCATGTGCCCCCTGGTACATCCGTAATCGAAAAATTCATGAAGAATTACGCATAGAGATGGTCAGGAATTATTGTTGTCGCCTGGCCAGAAGATTCTTCGATGGGTTGTACAATCTCAGTAATCCATCAATTACACTCTACAATTATGACATTTATGATGAAGATAACTTTCATCGCCCCATGGCGATTTTAAATGATAATTTACCATAAATTCCACTGCTCCTGTTGGTAATGATATGTATATTATATATACTGCTGCTACCTCTCATTTTGTTTGTATTACCATTGCATTGTGTTATGTATTTTATACTATTATTCACTTACCTTAATACACCGAAAGTTTCGCACTGCCTTGATTATTTTATAGTTCTTTCCGCTCTTAATCTGCGTATACATATATATATTATTAATTAAGTTATAAGTTATTTCTTTTTTCATACTATTCGTAATCTACTTAAGTTATTCGATGAGGGGTAGGGCCTTTGGCCCAGGCACCCTGGTGCTAGCACCGCGTGATATCTCCGAAATAAAGTTACAGTTACACAGGGATCGGACCAAAATGTCGCCAAATGGTTGCAAACCTTTGCGACTTGTAGAGATTTCTCGCAAAATTTGGAGATAAAAACTACTCACTAAAATCATCGCCAGCTTGGCGCTATATCGTAAATTTGCCGACGTAGCCATTTAATTCAGTGTTAAATGGACTTACCTATTCCTATTTTTTCGACGATGCATCGAATTTTGATGCCTTTCCTGTTATACAAGAGATATTGCAATTTACATATAATTTCACTACAATGTTTTACATATGTACAAAATTCGTAACATTGCCCCCTTACTAAGGACTGCACTTTCCGGGTAGTACAATACCTGGGCAAGAAGCCATACTTACAACTAAGGAAGATCAATACCTAGATTCTAAGTGCAATACTAAAATAATAAATTCAACAAATAACATACTAAATAAATAAATAAATGCAATAATTTTCAAATTCTTATTGTACAAATTGATATGACCATGGTTTTAGTATATATACTATTTACGTTATATACATATACTATTTACATTATATACAGTATGAAGACTGCGTACTATGGCCATAGTAAAGCACTAGCCTGCGTAATGAACGACTTTATGCTTAGTATATAATGACTTACGGATCCGAACTACGACGTGGTTTAGTCTATCTAGGATCGTCTAGGGTGGATGTAGTTTAAGAAATAATCCTTTCCATTAATTCAGATTCCATAACCACACCTTGTCACCTACATTGAATCGATATCCTGTGGCTCTGAGGTCGTATCGGATCTTCGTGTACTCTGCCGCATAGGTGAGTCGCTTTCGTGCAAAACTGTGCATTGCTTCAAACGATGATGGGGTATTCTGAATCTACTCTGCCGCAAAGGTGAGTCGCTTTCGTGCAAAACTGTGCATTGCTTCAAACCGTGATGGGGTATTCTGAATCTACTCCTCAGGTAATGAAGGCGTATCCGGAGAGCAACGAAGCAAAAGATCACAAGGTAGACGAAGGTCACAACAGAAGAGACCTACGTCAGACCTACGTCATAAGACGTGCGAGAGAAAGCATCTTGAAAATTCTGAATGATAAGTTCTACAGCACTTTCCTCTTCATTGCTCAGTTGTGCATTTTGGAGTGACTTCGATGTTAGGTCTTCGAAGACACAGCGACTGAAGGACTGTTGGTTCGTTTAACCCATCTCACTGGAGTACATACTGCAACCACTTTGCGTTCCCTAATAATTTTCGCTTTGGCACTCACGTTGGCAACTCTCATCGAGATGACAGTCCTCGATAAGTCGACGAACGCGGATGTTACTAGTACTCCGTTCGGGCTGCTAGAGTTCTTAGGATGTTCTATTATACCGTACCGGATATTTCTGTTTTTAGCTGTATATCTAGGTAGTAAAAGTCATGTTCTTAATGGTACCGGGATATAGTTTTGAGCTATTATTTGGTGGACGAATTTAACTATTTTCTTTGATCCCAAACAGGGTTATATCCTCAGAGGCAGAATGCAGTTGATTATATTTTTAAGTCCAAGGAAGAACTGTATTTCCATTGAAAGTCTAATCCGAGTATGCAGGGGTCTGTATTATCTGCCATATATGCGGTGTGATGCTAGGCGGCACTACCAAACGTGATGTAAACGTTCAATATTCCATCGATGACAATTTTATCAATAAATACAGTCTGGTACAGTCAGTTTAGGTAATGTAGGGTGGCGTCCAGATGATTACCTTTCAGTCGTTGAGCCAGATATTTCTGGATGATGTATCGGCTCCTGTATCGATGGCCATATTGCAATGAACGTTATTTATATGTCCCATGATGAAGAGCCCATTACTTCCCACACTCAGTGCAGAAATCTGAAGTGCTTTGAAAGGGGATTTTTTAATATCTGGCAACATCTGCCCCGTGAGAAGGCCATTAATTAATTTCCTGCCTCATTGCTTAGTTTCCGAGCCATTCCTTCGTATGTGGTCTTCACAATCGCAATTCTAGCAGTTTAGGGGAGGTTTCTTGCCACTCCTATTTCTCTTCAAGGCCATGACTTGCTTCGTTAAATTGTCTAGGTGAGCAGTCAGTTGATCCACTGCGTCCTGGACATTAGCAGCTCTAATTTGGTGGAAGTCTCCATGGATTACTTGCTGAGCTGTCCCGAATTCTCTAGCGTACACTAAAGTGCTTTTTGGATCCTTGACATCCGCTATTCTGCATCTGAGGATCCTGGATGCCATCGACGAAGTACTACAGAGACAGGATTTCCCTTGTTTCTGTTCAGCAGTCCGAAAACGCGAGATGAGGCAGCCTATCAACATCCGCGGGTAGCTCGTATAGTGTTTCTCCGGGCCTTTCTTGGCTGGATTTTAATGAAGCCTAGTCTTTAAACACTTCTGGCAAAAGTGCAGTTCCAATGCGTCGGATAGCGATTGTTTGAAGTTTAGCCTCTGGTTTTCGGGCAGAGTTTGAAGGCTATCCGCTGTCTGCTCTCAGAAAGGCAGTGAAATGGCAGGCCTTAGTTCGGAATCCAATGCATTTGCGTCAGCCACTATCGAGAATAGTGTCTTGCACACTTGCGAGGAGGTCTTTCCATCATATGTGGGTAGTTTAAGATAAGGACGAGAAGACATAGGTAGGAGTTTAAAGCCGTCAGAATTGATCTCAGCTGTCACTACAGTTTTTATCAAGATACAAACTTTCCTGGCGACAGCATCAGATACTTTTTCGTGGAACTGTTGTTCGACAGTAGAAACTTTCCTTGGAATTTTTTTCTTGGACAGTAGAAAATCTTTCGGAAATTTATTGTTCGATAGCAGAGACTCTTCCTTCTTATTATGACAATAATTTCTCTTTTCATTTTCTCTTGACCTCCTTCAGTCTTTCCTTCAGGTGAATTAACGGCTCATTCCATTCTTTTTTAGCCCGTTTTCACCTTTTCTTGGGTCGCTTTCATTTCTTCTTTAACGAACTTCAGGGAATCTTCCATTATTTTTCGGCCCGCCTTCATCTCTTCTTTAAGTACAGCAAAACATGTCGCTCGTTATCTAAGTTTCTCTGCCATCGCTCTTATCACTGGCATTCAGTCCCACTTCTAACACCAAAAACTGTTACGTGCGTAGGGGTTCATAATGGATTGAATGAAAGTAGAAACGATGACAGCTTGATGAAATTTATTTTTGCAAAAGCACTTTACAGGTCTGTAACTGTTCGCACAAAAGTATTCATACAGTTCTTTTCAGTATGACAAAGCACAATCAGTAGTTATTACTGCAAACTACTGAGAACTTTGAACGCAAGACATTGCAAAACGAAACTTGCACGGTGATCTCTCAATAATCTGAACTCAGTATTCTGAACTAAAACTGAAATCTCAGGTATTCAATTATTATACAGACGTCAGCTATACTTTTAGTAGCTCTTTACTGTAACCTCAGATAGTCCCAGTGTGTGGAGTGACGAAAGTGTTGAGGCCTTCTTCGCACTTCAAGGACTGATTCGGGAAATTAAAATGAGATACTAGGCACTTTATCCATTGTCGAAGCTCTTGGCAGTGTTGGGAGGGGAATTATCAATACATGTATTCACAACAATCGCACGATAAGCAAAACTCAACAAATCAAATGTACTGCTAAATTAGTAGAAAATTTAATATTTTGTGTACATAAATAAAAATTTAAGAAAATATATATAAGTAGACAGAAAAAAGTCCACTAAAAAGAAAGTTGCGGTCATTAATCGGAAATGAAGCAACAATTGCCAAGTTTAATTGTCTTGCCAAATAAAAACTTATAAGTGATGCTTCTCCGGTCTTTTATAGCTTTCCGCCGTACAGCGAGAAATTTCCAATACCTACGGTTTCTCCAATTCGTAGTTATAGTTACACAGGTCGGATACAGTTACAGTTAGAAAAGGGTCGGACCAGATCCGGTTACACAGGGATCGAACAAAAATGTCGACAAATGGTCGTAAAGCTTGGCTATTTTTGACGGTTTTCCGCCAAATTTGGCGATAAAACTTAGTCACCAAAACCAACTTCACGACAGTCATTTACCTCAATGTTAAACAGATTTACTCATGCAACCCTATTTTTCCAGCGATGCTTCGCATTCTAATGCCTTTCATATTACATTATACAAGAGATACTATAATTTACATATAATTTGACTACAATTATTTACATGTACAGAAAATTTCTAACAATAGATTACAAAAATTGCTAAGTGACAGAGAAATGTCGCTAAGTGAGGAGTTAAACAGCTTGATTTCGAATTCCGTTAACCACTTAAAATTAAACAAAAAAACAACCTGAGTTTGACATAGATTTTGAATAGCTCTATCGATTTTGGCGGCGGTCAGATACAAGTCTTTCTTCTTCAGGAGCAACCAAATTCTGTGAAACATCCACGACAAACTAAAGCTGCATTTTTGCTTAATTTAAAATTTTACAGTAGTATGTTCCCTTCCAACGAGAGATTCCTTCCGAATATTAAGATTACTAGTGCATCTTCGATTAAATAACTTCCTAAAAAGTTATAAACAGTTCACAAATGAACTTTTGCTTTTCCTAAGTAAAATGCTGTAAAGTACCTGTAATGAATCTATTTCTCGTCGATAGCTATAAGTCACAGTAAAATAATACCACACAGATATTAGAAACAACGCACTTTACATTCAATATATTTATTTCCCTAGCGACACTCTGGCGCTAAGTTCCTTTCTTATAGCGTCACATCTGAATTCCAACTCGGAATGCACAAAAATATGTATATCATTTTAAGAAGCTACATGTTTTATTCAAACTGCAATAAATCTAAAAGGAAATAAAAAAAGTATAAAAAACAGTTTCTCACAGACGATAGTTCAACGCTACTTCTAGTGCGCATGCGCTATTCGTCAACATTCTCCTCTGTCGGAGACAGTCTGGCGCTAATATTTCTAAGCTAATACAAAACAATACCTATTTATATATTTCTTGATAATTTTGAATTAAATTAGTTAAATTTCATTGCTGTTGTGAGGGATACGTTTTCTCATTATTTAGTGTTATCACTGGGTTAAAGTTATCAAAAAATCGGCAAACAAATGCGATGATATTAAGCAGCGCCTTAGCGTAAGCATGTTTAATGTTTTAGCATAAGAATATTTAATACTAGTTCATTGTTAAAGAGCTTAATCGCCAAAATTGACAAACTTAATCGCCCAGTCCGTAACCTGGAAATTTCAAATGTCGCCAGTGTTCGTATCAGCTTTAACAAGGAATTACCATTTTAATTAAACAGTTATAAATGATACTTATCTAAGAGTTAATAAAATTATTTATTTAATTATCAATAATTATTAATTAATCTGAATTATTTTCGAAAACTGTTATAAAATTACTTGGTAGTGTTTGGAATTTGCAGTTTACGTTTTTCCTTATGATGTTTGATCACAGTCTGAGGTCTTTCTCTGTCTATTGTACTGTAGTCTTCACCAGGATATTGTTGCCTTCTTGTTATTATGACGTTACTTTCATTAAATGCGTGAAAATAAAAAAAAAATGTTTAAAATAAAATTTTCCTGAAGAGCTAGAATGTCTTCCCCCATCTTTTAGAATGTGTTTCTTTTTTCAATGACTGTCAGTAAAAATACCATACGAAAAATGCTATGGGCCTGATTAGATACCACTGCTGAACACTGGTATTTCATCCCTGATTCAAATCGCGGCGAATGGGCCTACTGCATAGGCGTTGCGTGGTTTTTCCTATTTATAAACAATGAATACGAGTTAGTTTCCCCAATGAAGCCCTCCACGAAGTCATCCTGTCCTTACGAAAATGGCTCGAATATGCTTTGCGTAATCAAAAAATCAACAGATACTAAACAAATATTAATCAACAAATACAAAATTACAATACGTTATGATCAAAAACTTTCAGTTGGGAGAAATCAGGTTTAGATTTAGGAAGGTTGTAAGAGATACCAAAAGCAATTAAAAGTAAAGGTTGAAATAAATAAAAATATTCTGGCAAGCAAATCCTTCATAATTAAAATTTTCTACATTTTTTGTTTTCTGCGTTTTATAACTAAAACATGTGCTTTTAAAACATGTAAGAAATTTTTATCCTGTACTGACATCAGGTTTTCATTTAAAGTTCAGAAAAGCACTAGATGAACAGAGAAGAGGAATAGTAGTTTAGCATAGCGCAAAACGGTTAAGGAAAAAAAAGTATCCTTTCCTTAGACGCGAAAGATCAAAGTGCCAAGAACACATTTCACAAACTCAAGATCTGTTTTTTGCGTCTCGTTGATCTAAACGGAAGTTAGTGTAAGTGTTTCGGAGAGAGATAAAGTTTTAACGGTCCTTTGCAATCCTAGGTACGAGATCGGCGGAACCGTCGGACGCAGACGGAAACACCGAAGCCGGAAGAGGACGTAAAGCTTCCTCTACTGACCCCCACATTATATGATTGGAAAGTTTTTGCCCTCGTTCATCTCCAAACAGCGAAAGAAGCGATCTGGCTCCTCCCGGACAGACTGACAAGAACGTCGTTGTGCCTGTACTTCCGAGAGATTATCTTGCTGGGAAGTTATCTTCATGGTGTAAGAAACGACGTTATTTCTTGAATTTAAGAATGTAATTATTTAAGCACATCGGGAATGGAACAACCTGAAACTACATGGTGTAATAGTTATGTTAATTATTGTATATAGTGATCTTTTAATAGTTATTTATAACGAAATGAATTCTTATCCCACAAAAATGTGTAATAATTGTGGAAAAATTATTATTAGCGAGAGTGAACTGAGCAATATGCAACAAACGTTGTTTCAGCCTTTCATTCACAACGGAGAGTTGGTTTTGGAGGTAGAATGTGGCGCGAACATTGGTTGGCTCTTCATATCCAGACTTTGTCAAGGGTCGAAAGGTGCTTCGATCTTATTCCAGAACATATGGTTCACGCCGAATGAGTTTCAGTTCATAAGTGGAAGAGAAACTGCAAAAGACTGGAAGAGAAGTATACGTCATAAAGGCCGAAGTCTTAAGCTTCTCATGACCAAAGGATTTTTCAACTTCCATCCTTCTATTTGCATTTGTAAAGGCATTTTGACGAAAGTCGTAAGTAAAGACCTTCCAATTTAATTTCATAACTAAATTTAACGAAAGATTACGGTAGAAGGTTTTGGCTTCTTTAAATGTCAAGTAACAATCGTTATTTTAGCTATAAATTGAGGGTTCTTCTGAAACATACTAAAGACTTATAAAAACAATTTTTAAATCATGATTTCTTTATTTCTGGAACTTTTATAATTTTAATTGCAAAAAAAGGCTTATGTTATGCGTACGGTTAAATAAAATTCGTATTATATTAATATCAACAAATCTGCAGCTTTCGTAAACTGCAGAGTTTCCGGCATTCTGGCTCCAATAATAGTACATCAGTTTCATGAGTTTTTGGATTTCATACCGTCATAAAAGATTCAGAAACAACAAACTAGATATTTTTATTTAGATGAAACCTCTAACAACGGATATTAGATGCTTTTGTTAGCGCATAATGTTAAATATTTTGTGATCAAGTCTTACAGATATGAGTTGTGTAGTAATAGATGCAGTGTACATAAAACACAAAATATCCTGACTTATTGATTGCGAATTTACCACATTGGAGATTTCACTAATGATTTCTTACATGATTTATTAACTATATAATATATTTAAATAATATAACGAAAATTTTGTGTTTAACTCATACGGTAGAATTTATAAAATATCAGTAAAGTGAAAAATTTCCGCCATGCTATTTAAAGTTTGGAGAACTTTTAAATAGTATGGCGTTGAACCAAAACGCTTGAAAAGTACTTGAAAACACTTGATTATGTTCCCATATCAAGTAACTAATATGCAAATACAACCAAATGTTTCGCAAGCACAATCATAGCTATGAATAAAAGATCAAATATTTGATTTTTTATTCATAGATATGATTAGTAGTTTCGTTACAAAATGAAACATCTCAGTATTTTCTCTGGAAATGATTGAAGTACTGACGTACACACAGTGTTTCTTAGGTAAACAGCACTTTCTTTAAGTAAGACGTGATATGTGATAGTTGGCCTGTGGCAGCTGAAAATTAAAACCGAAGTTAGCGATAAATAAATCAAGATGAATAGCTGTTCTACAGATCTTTAATGTTGGTGCAACTAGTGTCATCCGATCTTCAATTAGCTTGTCGATTGTTTAAGGTAAAGAAGCAGACATCATAGTAGCATGTATTTAAAATACTATTCATCGCAATTTTTTTTCGTTTAAAGGATAAACTAAAATAAAAAACTTTTCGTTTAAATCATAAACTTGGCAACATCAAATCATCACTGATATAACCTTAAATACTGGATGCGATGTGTAATCATACACACATAAGACACAATTTCTAAATTTTCCTTTAGCATTTTCACTTCTTTTCTTCTCATCTAATGTTTTTCTTCTCTTGGGTTTACCTGGATAAAAATATCATTTCATTAAATGGATGTCTTTAGTTTTTGTGCATCTAGCGTTTTGGATTCATAAACTAAGCACTTGACTACACAGGATTTCTTCGACCGACATTTTAAAAAAATCTGTTTACGATTGTCTTAGTTTATAGTAAGAACTGTTCAAATATATTTAATAAGGATTACTAGTAATCCGCAAGGAAAGAAAAATTATGGAAACTATCCTTCAGTTGGAAATGTTCGATTATTTTCTTTTTCTAAATAAATAAATGATTTGGTTATCGATTAAATATTATTAACTTTGATTGTTGCTGTATTTCATTAGCCCATTAAAGTTAGGTACATTTTTAAATATTGAAAACTATCATTTTCAGTCTTACTTATTGCATAAAACGTATAGTTCTGAACCTGTATTCGAGACATATGAATTCAACTGTGTATCTTGAATTATCCTTATAAAATGTTTTCCTAGCAGAACATTATGTTCTGTACAATAAATTATACTATTTTCCATGATCAGTATACAAATAAGGTTATGTGCTTTCCGACCTTCAATTTGAATAACGTACATTTGTCCAGTCGCTGACGTCAGTTGCCTCATAGCAGTGGAAGAAACGAAGACACAGTTGCATTAAGACCACGTAGGCCAGGTGAGTGACGATAAGTGACCATGCTGTTTGTTATGAATTTTAATAAAATTTAAAATCTATTAACATTGTTATCAAGTTATTATGCGATAAGTACACGCAAAAATTATCTCGAAAGGACTAAATGGAAAAGGATAAGTTATCGTAGGTTTCCTAAAAACAAACATATAATGAAACATTGGATAGCTGCTTGCAAACGAGCAAATGAGTTTAATACTGAATATGCCACCGTTTACTTCATGCATTTTAAAGATGGGGTATATCAAAGGGATTTCTAAAATGACTTTTGGGGATACAACTTCGCAGAAGGATTTAAAAAATAGCAGCAACTACCTCAATAAATCTGCCAAGAATTCAAAGAGAACAAACATAACAATATGAACGGCAAAGAAAACGTCAAAGTGGAAATAAAGTCTTGATGGGAAAAATCTCTGACGTTTATTGACAACGCTGGAGTTGATGATGGCAATAAGAGAGAAGATTCGGTAACCGGCTCCCGGTGCAAATTACCAGGGCCCAGTTCTGCTTAAAACGACTACTTCTAGCCCGCTTTCGTAAAGTTCACAAGTTAAAATAATTAACAAGTAAAAAAAGTAAAAAGATAAATCAAAATAAGGGGATTTTTGAAAAACTATTTGCACTGTAAAATTTGCCTTTATATATATATATACACCTAGCTATGAGAATTAAGCACTTTTTTATAATTTTAAGAAATTATGCATTACATTCTAATAAAGTAATTACTCATCAAGCTGATTTTCTTATATCAAGGGTCCGCACCATACTATGGCCCAAAGATTCTCTCTACGGCACTACTTTCAGCACGAATATTTTCATCTGCAAGTACTTTTAAAATGAATACTGTTGTTCTCAGTGAGAAAGAAGAAAGAGAAGTTGAACTTGAACAATAAGTCCGAATAGTTCTAAAGTGTTTCACAATATAGTATCCTACCAAGTACTGCGTTACGTCGCTGACTGCATCGTATAAATATTTTTAAAAATTTGCCCTTTCCCTTGGTCGGAAAGGAAACAACAAACCTTTGGATTTGTTTTCAGTTAAAACGTATTATCCAGTTGGATAACAATAACAAAGAAGGCCTTCTACATCCTGCAGAAGAGTGAATGAAAACTGTTAGCATATTGGAAGAAAATTTCAAAAAATTTCACAGGAACGAATTTATAAAAGTAAAAGAAACAACACGAAATTTTATCGTTGTTTAGGTATGTTGAATAATTCCAAGCAGCAGCATATCTGTCTTCTAAGGAAAGAATCGTAACAAGAAAGAGAAATAGTGATATTTCGAAATACAGTTCTCGTCTTCAGAATAAGAGAAAGACGAAAGACTTGTTAAGAGTATTCCATTCATGTAAGATATATTCGAAATTTTTGCCTTTAATTTTAAATTATTCTAATTATTTTTACTACTAAGTTCAAGACTTAATATTATTTTTTATTTCCAAAGTGCTTTCACTATTGTTGCTATGTGGATTAAGGGAGAGGGAGTAGTTGTTTTGAAGCAGACTATGAATCAAGTTACGTCACAAGCTCAGAGATTGGTCTTGAGGAGAGACTTCTTGTAGGGAAGTGTAACTTTTACAACATACTAACCTTGCTATATCCCATATTGAAAAGGTATGTCCTTTATTCCTTCTACTGAAGGAGGCAGAACGGCTTACAATAGATTAAGAAAGTCTGGGGACAGCTGTCATTTGCCATTGCACATCTAGCGCCGGTACAAACCGGCAGAAGTTTGGGAATTAGAAACAGTAGAAAGGAAACTATGGCCTTGATCGGATTCAGTGACGGACCTTTGAATAATCGGTCGGTACGCAACAACATGAGATATGAATGTCTATATTATTTTGTATTTAAGGTTAAAGAACTAGAAAAGTAAAAATAAGTTACTTTTTGTGTTAAAGAAACAAAATATAGCAAAATACCTCAAAATGAGGGAGGAATGTATGAAGGTATGAAATGACATTTGATTTCTGCATAATACGGATAAATTTCTTTCAGGCAACCCATGCTTGAAAAACTAAATATCCGTTATAGTATGAGAAATGTTATCTTAATATTACTTAGAGACAGCATTTTAATCTCTTAAGATTATGAGAATCTTGAAAAGTCAATATATATATCTGTTCTTTACGACTTCTAAAGAAGTTTTCACATAGACACCCTCTTCTGAAATTGCAGGCCGTTTCATTTGAACTGCTGCCGTGAAATCGTGATTTAATTTACATTCTCTAACTATTCATCCTTCTTATTTCTATGAAATTAAAAAAAGGCACTTTGAATGATTTATTAATCGTACATATTTAGAAACAGTAATAGACATGTAAATCCTCCAGAAATGAAATATTTGTTAATTTTTTTGTGTCTGTAGTTGATTCTACTTTATGCATTCTCCTTTTTTGTTTGATCTTCTTCAGAACACAAAAATCAGTCCGCTTATGAGTTTCAGACGATAAGATTGGCTTAGTTTGGCTTATTTCATTATGGCAAAGCACTCGAGGGCTAGCTGCCTAAGGGGAGCGATACCTTCGTAGAGAACTTTCTAAGAGAAATTGTCTCCTATACACTTTAGACACGGGGAAAAACAAGAAAACGCCCATGCAGCGAGCTCGTTCGACGAAATTCGAACCCCGAACCGAACTACCAGTATTCAGCGACTTTAACGTTCAGCTGCTAGTGCGCCCTCAGACAATATGAAATGGCTCAATTTTGAACTAACGCTTTTCAAGTAAAAATTTGCAATCCAATAAGCATTTTAAGTAGACTAATTTATTCGCAATGAATGCATTAAAATCTTAAATTACTTGAAATATAGGACGTTTTGGTTTTAGAAAACAAAATCGATGTGTTATCTAAATAATTCTAAAACAGGGAAACTGACACAGCCATATATATTTTGTCTTCTTGGAAAAATTTCAAAACTGTGCACTTAAATAATTTTTATCACGTCCAAACTGATAGTTAATTTATTACACACTAACTTTTGCTTCTTGTTTATTTTTACACAGGGTAAATGTCTTACTCTTCACATCTTAAACGTAGATTTGGAAGAGAAGTAGAGTATTAGGAAATTTAAACTAGCCAAGATACAAGTCAATGTTAAACTAACAAGAATCTAAGGCCAAATTTTGCTTAGTTTAAAACTGAAATGTATTCAACTGTAGGATATTATTAAAGTATAAAAATATTTTTTTATAAAAATTTATTTATAAATAACATTTTAGAATTTTTATCTGAACAATGGAATCTGAAAGTATTTGAATAAATATCTGTTGACGTAAAATGACAAACCAATAAATGCAATGAACTGTAATAAATTATAAATAAAAACCAAGATCATAGAGGTTTAGATTATTTATAGAGATTTACGATAACATTTTAAAATGGAAAGTAGAGCAGCAATCTTCACATCAGTGTATTTAATAGTAACATCTATCCTTTATATCATATACACCTACCTATCTTTTATATCATCTATACCTTCTACCGATATTTTTCATATTTGTAAAGGCAATTTGACATTTCTTCAACCCAGTTAATACTGGTTGATGATACTGTCACTTTGCCCACAATTTTAAAATTGTTATGTAAGGAAGAGACACTCACCAACTAAGCTGAAACTAAGTTAAACTGAACAAAAAGTACCCCATTTTCTGAAGATAGCATTTTGCCTAAATCTTTTTGCTTCTGAAAAAGAGGAATCTGCTTCATTTTTCCTTAAAATCGTTTAGTTTTACACTAAACGATTAAAGCGAAACGATTTTACACTAAACTCAGCCAATTAAAATTTTTTATTCTATTTTATTTAGTAATTTTAAATTACGAAATTTATTTCCTTCAATGTGTATTTATAAAGTATCATGATTAAACAATCGGCGAAAATGTTTAGTGAAAATTTTAAAATGTTAACAGATGAAACAGATTAAAGGAATAACAATTTTGTTTCAATGAAAATAAGAAAAGAGTTCCAGTCGTATATTATTAACTTTACTAATGACAAAAATTCTAAGTAAATTTTCAAGCATAAAAAAGTAATGTTCCTATATAAATTAACGCAGCGATTTTCATTAACGAGATAAATTTATATTAAGAAGCTTATAGTTGAAGAGATCGTAGTGGTTTGTTTGATTTGTAAGTTTTCATAAGAGAATTTCTCTTTTTTTTTGGCTTCTGTCTGATTAATTATATAGAATTATAGAAGGTGCGTTTCATCTGTCTGTAAAAGGTTCTAATAAAACGCTGCAATTTTATTGCATGTCAGCTTGCCAGTAATATGAAAATATGAGAAAATTTTGTATAATTTTATTCGCGTCATTAATTTTATTTAATTTCCTTTTCACTTATATCTGCATATAATTAAAATATCACTCTACTTGGATGAATCTGTTAGATCTTTAGTAGTATACTGTATGCGGGTTATTCATGTGTGAACCTTCCATGTGATAAAAATTATAATTGATGATATGCATTTCATTTCTATTCTGCACCTTTTAGTTAGAATACAAAAAAATTAACATTATCCTGTAGAAATCTATCATATTTTTAGAGACTACGGAAAATTCTCGCATCATCCTAGCGATTTTATAACCAAGTCAAATTTACCAAACTTTATGATTAAATATGTTTAAGTTAAACTAATTATGTGTTACGTTCACACCCACGTATCTATGTACCTTTGATAATACCTTTCCTTGGATTTTGCTTAAACATGTCAACAAGGCGGTGCTAGGCAGGTGCAGTTTCTCCTAAATTATGCAGCCCGCTGCCTCCTTAAATTCTAAAAATTTTGCCGCCTCTAAATTCTCCTGCTCAGTAACTCCTCCAAATTCTAAAAATTTTGCCAAACGCCTGCATCGGCTCTGCGAGATAGATCTGTCGTATTTTCACATGATATTCCACGCTGTTTTAATCAGGTAAAATTAAAAGAATTAGTATTATTTAGCTCTATTTCGATGTTACATTACTAATTACCATAACATTTTCAAATTTTAAATACAAACATTTCTCTTAAAAAAGTAATTTTTTAAAATTTATTTGATGTAATACTATGAATAAAAAACAATTTTCCATTAAAAATAATGGATATTGTTCGGAGAACAGCCTTGGTTGAGCCAACTTGGCTTCTTTAAGGGTATGGGCGACATTTCCTCATGCCAACGGAAGTAAATACTACAGAATAAATACTACAATAATAAAGACTACAGTAATAAATACTAATTACTATACTACAATAATAAATATTAATAATGAATACTACAGATAATAAACAATACTACAGATAATCCCTTAGCAAGGGAAAAGTATTACGGCTGTCTTCCTAGAGAAAGTACGTCATCGAATCACAACCATTGCCTGCTATACCATAATAAGCTGTTTCTCCCTTTAATTACTATACTACAATAATAAATACTAATAATAAATACTACAGATAATAAATAATACTACAGATAATCCCTTAGCAAGGGAAAAGTATTACGGCTGTCTCCCTAGAGGAAGTACGTCATCGAATGACAACTATTGCCTGCCATACCACAATAAGCTGTTTCTCCCTTTTTAGCGTCAAGGCTGTTCTCCGAACAATATCCGAAATAATTTTTATTTTTTGTTTTTATTCATATCATTTCGTCAAATAAATATCTAATAAAAAATACTGGTATAGAAAATTTACCAAGCTCTTCCATCCAGATGAATTACTTGTAAATCCAATATCACATCATTTTTAATCGAATTCTGTTTCATAAATACTGGTTTTTCTTTCGACTTTTAATGTAGATTTTTCAAAAATAAAATTTAAAATACCCGAGGATAAAAAGAGCGTATTACGCTACTATTTCACAATTTCTGATAACATTGTGAAATTTCTCAAGTGATGCATGTTTCTTTTCATTACATCTCTTCACCTAGCCATCTAAGACTACTAGTTTGTTGAATTAATATAGGAAAGCAGTTACCTGTAATTTACCTGTAACTTCTAATCTGCAAACTTTTTGTTAAACTTGTGATCGTGCCCGCTCTTTTTCAAGACTTATCTTGCCTGTTTTATTTAAATTTCTGTCATGTGATATTATTCGATTATCTTTTAAGTTAAAAAATTTTGGCAAAAATTTTACGTAAGATAAATGTTTGGTCGCAAAGCCCTTATATTTTATTTTTACAAGCTTCGTAATAAATATACAAATATCGATACTTACCTATCATCCGGTCGACCGTGAAAGTTGGCGGAGATCCCGCCTAAGCTGATCCAATATTCCTCCGCAATTCTGAAGGAAGTAATGTCTTTTTATTAAATAAACTGTTAGTATTCGGCCCGCATTGATTTTGCGCTTCCTAAAAAGGCTTTCGTCAGTTTTTACTGTTTCATTAAGCACTCTGATTTTAATCTATTCTATTTAGAATGCTATTAGTGCAAGCTTTCCGCAGGTAATTAATCTGTTCCTGTCTTGTCGACCATATTCAACTGACCATATCATCTCCATTAATACACCTTTTTCATGGTAGGATCCCATGGCTTTTAAAATAATCCACTGTTTGCAGAAGACAGACGCCAAATTTTAAGCTTTTTTTTTCTTTTTTGTTTTCATTTTTATACTTTTTTTCAAAACTGCAAGAAAAAATACAGCAATAACAATTACTTTATATCCTTGCTCATAAAAAGAAAAGGAGGTTTATCGAGAATCAAGGGGCTACATCAAATGAAAACGCAGATATTATGAGTACATTGTTATGTCACGTTTTTGCGTAATTGGCGCTAAATCGCGTTGCTTGGTGACAGTACTACTGGATAGTACGTAACTACTCAAATATCTTACCCCAGTTTAACTTGATTTTGAAATCGTACTTTATTCAAACAAAAAAAATAGCAAGATAAATCCTGGAGAAATTAAACAGTTTTCTTTAGCTTCTAAATAAAAGGATTTAAATAATCAAGATAAACTGCATTAATGTAGAATATAACTAAAACATATAAATAAACATAAAAAATTCAACAGATATAAAAATTAAAATTCTGAACATTCATTTTTTTCTTAAACTGGGCGATTTACCTCCCTCCCCCGAAAAAAAAAGTTCTTTCCGCGCCTTTTGCCAATTTTTAGCCCAATGGACGGTAGCCCAGAAGGGCTTTTAATTTCGTTTTGGCATTTTGCGTTGAAAACTATTAATATCGGTTCACTTTCCAAACTGTTGCCACTATAGCCGTGTATTATATTTAAAGAAATTAAATAATGAAAAATCTGCATAAATGTATGTATGTTTCTTGCACTGTGATAAAACGACGGTACCTAGAGCCATCCAATTTTGAATAATTTACGTTTTCACCCAAATATGGGCATCTGGAAGTCTAAATTTGGAATTTGGACTTTGCTTTATTATTTATTTTATATTTTGTAACACTTTAACGAATTTTTGATTAAGAAACTCAACTATTTCAAAGCGAACAATGGCAACACGGTACGGGAAAAAAACATTTTTATCTCCAGCGCGCGAAACTGTGTATTAGATTTTAAAATTATTATTGCTGTTAAATTGAATTTTATGGTTCAGTTGCGAAGAATGCGATATTTAATAAATAAAGGTAACACACGAAACATTAAAATGTCCCTTTGGGCGTAATCTAAAATCTGAAAGCTTTCAGATTTTATTTTTGTTTTATTTCCTTTTGCCCAAAGGAGCGTAACCTCAGAAGGGCTATTAATTTCGTTTTGGCATTTTGCTTCGATTCACTGTAAATGTCCGTATCACTTTCCAAACTGTTGCCACCAAATATTATTGCCCTCTGTTATATTTAAAGAAATTAAATAATGAAGAATCTGCATAAATGTATGTATGTTTCTTGCATTGTGATAAAACGACGATACCTAGAGCCATCACATTTTGAATAACGTACGTTTCCGCACGAACATGGGCATCTGGAAGCCCAAATTTGGAATTTGGAATTTGTTTTATTATCTATTTCATATTTTGCGAAACTTTAACACCTGTACGAAAAAATAACGTTTTTATCTCCAGCGCACGAGACTGTGTATCGGAAATTCTAAAGATATGCTCATTTTAAAATTATTTTCCGATATTGCTGTTGAATTGAATTTTGTGGTTCAATTGCGAAGACTATGATATTTAATAAATAAAGGTAACACACTAAATATTAAAAAAGTCCTTTTGGGCAAAGTGTAAAAAAGCTTTCAGATTTTATTTTATTTTGCACAAAGGAGCGTTAGCTCAGAAGGGCTATTAATTTGTTTTTGGCATTTTGCTTCGATTCACTGTAAATGTCCGTATCACTTTTCAAACTGTTGCCACCAAATATTATCGCCCTGTGTTATATATATATATATAATAAACATATAAACATATATATGTTTCTCGCCCCCACTGTGATAAAACGACGGTTCTAGAGGAATCAAATTTTGAATACACCTGAATATGGTCATCTAGAAGCCCAAAGTTTTAATTTAGAATGTGTTTTATTATATATTTCATATTTTGAATTTTTAATCAAGAAATTCAACGGTTTCAAAGCGAGCAATGGCAACACTGTATGGAAAAAAAATTCTATCTCCAGCGCGCGAGACTGTGTATCGGAAATTCTAAAGATATGCCCATTTTAAAATTATTTTGCGATATTGCTGTTTAACTGAATTTTATAGTTTAAGTACAAAGAACATGATATTTAACAAATAAAGGTAACACGCAAAATGTTTAAAAAAAGTCCCTTTGGATGTAATTTAATATCTGAAACCTTTCGGTTTTTTTTTTTTTTTAATTCTGTCCGTTTTTATCAGTGTCTCGTACACTTTGACACATTAGAGATCACAGACTGAACGTTCACTGAATTTTTGGTGTCCATGTATTGCTATTGATCTCCATCTATGTATTAAACGATACAAAACATAGATACAAAATTCGGAAACAGATCTGTAACAATTAAAGTAGATTCTCTCATTTAGCAGTTATGAGAATGGAGTTAGTTTCTCGCAACTATAGACGTGCAAGAACCTGAGTCAAGTTGAAAGACCGCTTTACTTGAGCCTATTTGAACTGTTGCAAGAACAAACTTGTGGTGTTACTTTAAGAATTTTAGAACAATAAACTATAACTTGCGTTCGTACCTTTTCTGTGCCGTAAACAATGAATTAACATACAGAGAGCTTAAGTTAAGGGTTGATCGAGATGATTGGGTATGCTGCTTCTAAAGCGATATGTCTATAATGTCTCTATAAATCAAGTACATTTTTAAGTGATTTGTAAACTGGTTGCCACCGAATCCATATTTTTGGGTATTCTTTCAGACTTTCGCTTGTTTTATTCATTATCCATATTTATAAATTATAATATTAAAAAGGTATAAATTTTAAACAAACGAAATGAAAGATAACTATATTTATTACCCGTGATATGAAACTCTAAATGAATTTTGTAAAGGGAATTATTTAATTTCTTGTTCTCATTAAGACATTTTCTTTTTTCCTTTCAGTTCCTTATTATTTTATGAGTTTTAAATAATAGCTTAGTTCATTAAAACTTTTTTATTTACGGGATAAACTATCCAATGAGAATGAGCCCTGAGATTCTTTTAAACTTGAAATTAATTAAATATCATCAAGGGCTCAAAGGAGTTTTAGGAGTCAAGGTGCTGCCCTCTATGATCACTTAGTAGCAACTTTTCCTCACGTTTTATTTAAGAGATGAGAAGCATTAGCCATGCTTTATTGCTATTGGTAGATGAAATTGATTTGTGGCATACAGGTTGGGAAAATTTTGACCTCTGCTCTTTGGTCACGAACTGTTAATTTTCTTCCTCTCCTTTGTACCGTGAATAATGAGGTTACAATGCGTTTGCGAAATTCTTCGTTATTTTGAAGTCTTCGAGAATTTAAACCATTATAGAAATAGTTGTATTGATCATGGTTATAAAATGACTCGAACTTCGAATCTGACTATCTATATTTCTATATTTTTGCCTTTTTTATGATTCCGGATGTCTTCTGAATAAAAAATAATGCCTTCTTGAGAGACGTCAGGTTGAATCAATTTTCTAAGTCGGTGCACTGCTCAAAAGTATTGACAACTCTCTTTGAAAAGTTTCTCTACACACTGACATAAAATCATATGAAATAAGATAAAGAATTTTAAATAAATTTATGAGGATGATTTTTTTGTCTCTGGAAATGCAACTGAAGTTGTTCTTAAATCAATAGTCAAAAACAAGCGTAAAAATAAGTCAATAAATAAATAAAATTATCTGATGGTAGCATGAAGCCGAAAAATAATCTGAAAACTCTTAGCTTACAATCCAAATCAAATATATTTTTTTAAAATAAAGCATACATAAAAAAGAATAGAAGTATAAAGAATACAGAGTATTTTTAAGTCATTGTCGGTGTGTCACTGTAAATAATTCTACTAACTGCTTTTTTGATTATAGACGTAAGGAATATTATATGTGAAGGAAAAGTTTGTTACATTTTTTGTTTGTAATCAAGAAAAACGTTTGGACTACAGAAAATTAATGGATTCCATTTCCCATGTTTTATGAGTTCATTACGTCAAGTGTAATAATAGAATTAATTTTCCAACTTACTTTTTTGACTGAAAAGGAATATTAACATTAGATCTGAATGCACTTAAACTTTCGTTCAGCTTAGAATGTAATTTTCTTTTACATAATCAGTTTATTCGTTTTTTTAACAGCTGCCTCATGATACCAAACGACAATGCGTGAAATATTTCAATTTTCTTTTGCTTGCTGCTACGTTATCGCGCTACTCTACCAAAGATGGCTAGTTTAGTGATTTTGTCACCAGAGCTAGAGAACTGGATTTAAAATTTGCGACAAAATTTTGCCTTGTCTAAAATCTAGAAGTTTTAGGTACAGAAATGAACTCGGAGATTATTTCAGATACTCTATTTCTTGCCGTAAAAATTAATTTGATACATATATCTATTTTTTCATATCTTAAGAGGGTATCTTTCAGATACTTTCAGATCTTGGTGGTATTTGCATTTTCATATTTTAAATTTATTTGCAGTTGGGAAATTTCATTTTCATAAAATTATGTGGTAAAATAACGTAAGAAATTTGTGTTTATCTCTGAAATAATATCTTGTCAAAACGAGTTTTTAAACCAGTCTTCTTCGGATACGGTTGTTTTTCCCCTTATATACACCTCTCTTATATTTTTTAATAATTTAATAGAACATACATATATCTACATTTTCAGATCTTAAAAGGGTATCTTTCAGATACTTTCAGATCTTGGTGGTATTTGATTATACATTTGCATTTTTATATTTTAAATTTATTTGCTGTTCGGAAATTTCATTTTCGTAAAATTATGTGATAAAATAACGTAAGAAATTCTTGTTTATCTCTGAAATAATACCTTGTCAAAACTATTTTTTAAATCAGTTTTCTTCGGATATGGCTGTTTTTTCCTTATATACATCTCTCCCATATTTTTTAACAGTTTAATAGAACTGATTGTATTTAATGAAATTAAATTAAATTAAATTGTAATATAAGTAAACCTCGATAGGCCCAAATATTCAGAAGATATTTACTGTAAAAATAAAATCTAGGCTTGACTTGTAAAACGTCCTCGAGCTAGTAACAAACGTTTAGGCAAAATTTCTAAATATATTTTAGTTCCAAAATATTTAAATTTGACAAAGAATATGAATACTTAAAGCACAAAAATTCTTTCAAAAATATTCTCCAAAAACAAGCATTAATTCAAGAAAACTTTGTTAAACAAAAAAGAGCAAAAGAAGCCCAAGGGAATTTATGTTTAAATACTGTAGAAAATGGATCGTTTCGAAATATCTATCGTTTTTCAGCAATATGTAAAAAAATTTTCAAAGTCTCTAGCTCTGTTCAAGGCTTATTTCACCATGAAATTACACCATGAAAAATGTACTGAAATCGGTAAAAATGATTTGCATGATTTAAGAGGAAAATAATAAAATTTTAATGTGTGAGCTACCAGCATTATGTGCAAAGTACTATTCTTAGATGAAATAAAAAATATTTTTCTTTCTTCTTTGAATACAAATATATTAGGCTAACACACATATCAAAAGTGTCTTAATAAAGGAAGGGTTGGTCGCAAACTCCTTGGAATGCTAAGTGATAATGCCAGGTGCACGTCTAAAGGCCAATAGCTAATGAAGCATTATAAATTCTACATATAAGTCAGACACGATGGTTGAAATCGCAATTTCTGTAGCACGAATTCTTCAGCAATGAAATGAGCTCCGAATTTATTTTTAAGTCGCTCGCTCTAGTTAAAGATGTAGTACGATAGATGAGTTAAGTTTGATTCATAATCAGGAAAAAAGTATTTTTTTGTTATTATCATTTTAGAAACTGTCTTTCATGAAGGAAACGCCATTCATATCAAATTTTGAGCTGCAAAGCAAGACCAGAGTTATTGCCTGATCTGGTGCTGCTTGTAAAATATCTTTGTAGTAAGCTTCTTAATCCTGGACAGAAAATTTAGCATCATCATTATGCAAGCTAAAAAAATGCGCATATCAAACTTTCAAAAACTGAGGAAATTCCAAAACGGATATTAAAGTAAGTTGTTTCAAATGATGATATCCCTACACTGTTGCATGTATATATCAATTGAAATTCCAGTTGCAGTTTATGCTGTTAACTTTATAAGGTATATCTCCCACATTCTTAGCGTGCCTTCGTGGTGTAATGGTCAGCACACTGAGCCGGTATTTCAGAGGTCCGTGGTTCGATCCCCGGCGAGGGCAATGCATATTTTTCATCTCTCCTGCTTCTAATTAACCTAATGTCTCTACACTGGCACCCGAACTAAAAGGGTTGTGGATGATGACTCTCCACACCCAGGATTTGGCGACTAGGTCCCCTAAAACCCTAGTCGCCCTTTAAAAAGGGGAGTATATAAGGTATATCTCCCACATTCTTAGCGTGCCTTCGTGGTGTAATGGTCAGCACACTGAGCCGGTATTTCAGAGGTCCGTGGTTCGATTCCCGGCGAAGGATTTGTATATTTTTCATGTCTCCTGCTACTAAATAACCTAATGTCTCTACAACTTTAAAAACCATTTGTTTGGTGAAAGATGGAGAAGAATTTTCCCCAAGCTGAAGGAGCTTTTATAACTGAGCATTACTCCGTAGAGCATTCTTACAAACAATGCGTTAAAACGTTTAAACAGACCTTCCAAAATGTTGGCGAACCTAATAGGATAACGGTTTTTCCTTTTTGTAACGTAATTTCGGTGAGCAAGAAGCATTCATCATAAGAAAAGAAATAACCGCCTTTCTTATATACCTAGATTTATATATTTTCAATTTCCTACTCAAACTGATTTAACAATAATTTTGTAACACTATATACTATCTAAATGAGCAAGAGAATTTGAAGTATATTTTGTAGTGTTTCATTTACAATAGTTTCAATACTTTATCGAAAACGCTTCCTCAATTTTTCATTAAAATCACAAATTAAAGCAATTTTTACACTGTTCAGTTACCTATCCATATAATATTAACAGCTATCTTTTAATTACGAATTTCTAGATGAGTAGATCCTCATCTATTTTTTTAGACAAACTGCAAATTTAAGGTTAGAAGACCTTCCTCGCGAACCATTTGTCCCACCCCATGCAATTGTGTATATTAATGTTTTATCTGTAATGAGCAGTTTTGGCCTTTTTCCACTTAACTCTTCTGTCAGCAATAAAGAAGGAGAAGAATCACCTTGCCTTCAAAGGGATTTTGTACAGTCGCACACACTTCAGTAATCTGTCCTTTAGCTGAGATTTGAAAATTAAGTCATCTGTGTCCCCTTACAAATGCTCTCAAGTATTTTTCTCCTAAAATAGGAACCTCGCAAATGCGATGCTAATAACGTACTGACGAAGGCATTTCAACAAGGTTACAGGAAAGATGTTTCTTTTTCAGGAAGTTAAGCAAAAGAAAAAAAGTAGCCAAAAATCTTTACATCGAAAATTTTCATTTTTAACAATGCATGAACTAAGCCACAGTAACATGGAGAGCGGGTGCGATTTCAACATCACCCATGTAGTCATTTGATACAATTCTTCCTCTGCAGTTGTTAACAAGGCAAACTCTACATGAATTTTTTTTTAAATGTGTTTCTGCTCATATATTTTAGTTATACCTCTGCTGTAGCAAAACAGTGAGAAAAACATAAAACAAACAAGTCAGTACTTTTAAACTTAAATATGAAATTTGAAGAGTTTTAAGTTATCCTTTGTATAGCTGTAAAGCAATTTAGGAGATAAAATAATAAATGGGACTAATAAGTCTCATTTTCTTCCTTTAACTTCAAATAAAGTGCAATGTCGTAGTTTTTCCTTTTTCAGAAGTTCATTGAATTTCTGATATGATAGAATATTGACAAAAAAGGAAGCGGAATTACATTGCCCCATTCGTAGCTTCTGGCGTTTTATAGCATTTTAAAAGTCTTGGGAGACAGCCAAAGACACACACGTCAAGTGCAATGATCTTGCTACACTTACGAAGTTGAGATCACGTTAATCCTAGACACGCAAGTGGAATTCCAATGAGAATGCTTCTTGTTCTTGCATTTCGGTATCCTAAATTGTTATAGACAGTTCCCGTCATTATTTATCACAATAAATTCGTTACTTTGCGCTATGCAGTGTCTTGATAATATCTACATGTAGGATTGTTACTTAACTGTTATTTCATGTGCACATAAACAACTAAATTTTTGTAAAAGGTGGACGTAATGATTAACATATCAAAGACTATGCGGCAATTGTAATTTTTCTAAATTTAAAATAAATGTCTGAATCCAATTTAGAGATATTTAAAAATTAGTCATATAAAAATCAATTTTAAATAAACGATTTTTAATATAATAAAAAAATAGTAAAGTGTCACTTTAAAAACTAAAAATATTATATTGTATATAATTAGTCCTTAACTGAAATATAAATTGTCAATAAAAATTTAATGAAGCATCAGTTAAACAGCTTATATTTTTAAACTTTTTGAGATAGAAATTAATTACTGTACTTCTAACATTTCTTCCAATAATTTTTGATTGAAAAAGAAATTTTTTCTTATGCGTTCTTGTTCAATATCAACCTTAGCGATTCGCATTTTACCAACGCGTTCTTTATATATTTTTATATTATGAAACCTTATTATTAGCGTTTCCTGAATTAGGAATAGAGTATTTTACAAACACAAAATGCAACGCAAATTTATGTCTTCTATGGTGGAAAATTAAATGCAATTTACTTAATTACTAAAGTGTGCTTAGAGTATAAAAGTACAGAAGAATTACTGTTAAAATGAGGATAGAAAATTTATGTTTTTATTCTTTTCTGGAACTTGATGAGATTTTTTTTCTTGGAAGAACACTGTCTTTACTAACCGTTGAATATTGTTTATAGTAAATTGATGAGGGAATAAATAAAACATATTGCGTATAATCATCCTCTGTTAAGCTTGTCCAGTGCGAAAGTCTGAACCAATGTTCTACCCTTTGAAAATTAAGGACAAATATTTTGAACGAATAAATAGTATAGGACATACCACCTCGAAATGCACCGGTGAAGCTTTGACTGTTCATTCTCTCTTGAACTCTGTTGTAGTTTAAATCAGTTGAACTTTCATATAAAATAAGCAGTTCGCTTGCTTTAAAACTACACTCTTAAACAAAACAAACAAAAAAAAAGACGCACCGAGAAGATATAAAGCAAATTGGGCACAAATTGATATGCATACAGGTTTCGACGGAAAATGCAAAATTTTACATTTTGGCTGCCAATGAATGAACGGTTGTCTCTACAGCGCATCTGATCTGCGCAACAGGCAGGATATTTAAGAGGAGAAATTACGATTCCAGGTCATAAATTCTTCACGAATTTCATTCCGTGTACTCTGGTAGACAGTAACTATGCCTCGCATACAGAGAGGTCGTGTAGTTGGGCCAAAGAATATGTACATAGAGGTTCTTTGGTTGGGGTCAGAAGCCGGTTGGCCTTATTGGCGAATAGCTCGATATTTGAGCAGGAGCGATGCCACTATTAGACAGTGTTGGCAGGAATGTATGAATCGTTACTGACAAACAAACGCGTTACTGACTTTTTCACTTTGTGGGAGCTCTGTCACTTCAATAAATCATCCAATTTTTCTCCAACTGTAATCATTTGTTTTTCTGTACATGTACATCACGTCTACCGATTTTCGTCCTATTCGGATAACTCCTTCTTGGTGTGTCGTTTTTTTTGTCTAAGTGTGTAGTTAAAGGTTACTTTCTAAAACCACAGGTAAAAGTGCAAGAAATGTGCAAGTTAAGTTCTTACTTAAAACATAAATGACGCAATTTTAAGATTTTTTTTGGTACAGGTTTTCAAATCCATCACACGCAAACCAACATGAGGTAGCATTTTCATTTCACTTGGAGCCAAACGTTTCTTCTGTTCTTAATTTTTTTTAAACATTTGTCAAAGCATTTTGCGATTGATGTTTTAATGGGTTTTTATTAAACCCTATACTGAGACACTTATCCTAAATTATTTAAAATTCCCTTGATTAATCTTCCTAATGCCTTAACATTCTTAAAGTGTTAATTCTAAAAACCTTGACATCCTAACCTTATTGTACTATATACTATACGAAACAAGTATAAACGTAATGCAGTATTAAATTAAATTTTTAATGTAGTTTTCATAAGATTGATCTTAAAATCTCATTCACACTTCAAGTAAGGTCTTAAAATGGCCCGTAATTGTGCAAACTGTCTCAAGCTGATGGTACTGTATTATAAACTTCACAATAATTTCCTAGATTTCATGTTCTCGTATGCTGATCGTAGAGTTTAAATACGGAACAGAACAGTGGCATTTAACTTTTCGTGGCTTCTTCTGTCAGAAACTGCATATTACACATTTCAAACGCTAAAAATACTTTTTCTACAGCAATTAAAAATTATGTTTTTATTTTTACATAGGCTGTTCTTAAATTACCCATAAAATCCATAAACTTTGTCATACGGTATTTGTAATTCGAGTCATCATTTTACAGCTCCGACCACCCACATAGCTGTCCGCAAAACGGCATGTTCTGTGTTGTTTCTTTTGCACTGGGGGTCGATCTTTAACCCAAGAGCGATGAATTTCCTTTTCATGATGACACTGTCTGAAAACTCTATGAAATCCCAAGAAGATAAGATCTTGGATTCATTTTCTGCTACTCATTTCAAAACTGAACTGCAGATCATTACATTGGCCTTTCACCTAACCCTCTGCCTAACGCAACTTGTAGATGACTTTCCGATATCCTGATCTCACGATTTTCTCCTGTCATATCACCGATGAGCAACCTCAAATGCTCTTGTCATAAAAGTATACTTGACGGAAGGGAGATTTCATAACCTCAGCGAATGCTGCTGTGCCGAGGGATGATGTGAGTAATGTGCATTTCCTGAATGCATCAAAGCAAATCATTCCTCTTCCAGCACGGGTAAAGCACGAATCCAGGTGAGATCTTCACACAAGTAGTGATAAATCATTGGCTTTAGTGCAGGATGCTTCGCTGGCGACACGGATTCTTTCCAAGACTCTCTACTTCTGATGGTCCGTCGGAGGTCGTCAGATGGATGATGCTGTGAAGAAATTGAATAACAAAAATTTAAACTTCATCAATCTTATTTAATTCGTTACAAAGTATAGGAAAATAGAACCGCGGTACTTATCAATCATACAAAATAATATGTGCTTCTTTCGTTACGTCATGTTATGCTAATATCTTGATGTATTTCCCAGATAGTATAAAATTTCTGATAGGCTGCGTTTAAAGGCTTTTTATGATTACTTCAGTGCACGTTTTGTGAGAAAATTTCTTTTTATCAGTTTCAAACTTAGATTAAGTGAAGGAATGAGTATGTTATATTTATTCTAAAAGAAAAATTTAATGTACGGAAACAAAGATGTTTTCTTTTCAAAAAAGGTAACAGCCAAAAGAATAATAATAAAAAAATCAGTTATGGAAGAAGAAAAGAGCAAATTATTCAGCCTTTAACCACTAACAGATATTTCGTTTCCATACTGTTAGTAACACATAAATGCATTAATTTTATGAAAGAAGAGCCGCAGATAATTTCGCTTTTAAAATTTTTAAAGGAAGTTAAAGGCTTGTCTGTTTGTTTAGAGCATTACGTAACTGAAATTCTTTCTGTTTATGCTAGTTTTTGTTCCTAAAAATTAAATGCTACATGGTTTTTTAATAATTCTTATTTATTTAATTTAAAGCTGGAGAAAAAAAACATAAAAACATTTCATTATCCATTATTTATTGTGAAACTGGAAGAGAAACACACCACTGTAAAATCTAAAATTAAGCAAAAGGACCTTATTTTGGCGTAGATTTTTTGAAAAAACTATATCTAGTTTGAGGGCAAACAATCACAGATGCCTCTTTTTTAGGAATTAAAAAAACATTTCGATGGAGTTTTATTCAAAATCTACTCCAAACTAAAGTTACTTTTTTGCCTAATATATATAACCAAGGATATATATATAACCAAGGATATTTATTGCAGCATTAAAGGAAGACAATCTTTCAACTTAAATTTTACTATATCTAGGAGGGCAAACAATCACAGATGCCTCTTTTTTAGGAATTAAAAAAACATTTCGATGGAGTTTTATTCAAAATCTACTCCAAACTAAAGTTACTTTTTTGCCTAATATATATAACCAAGGATATATATATAATAACC
>KK116499.1:533155-596999 GCA_000611955.2 Stegodyphus mimosarum
TGAATAAAAAGGAAGTATTTTTAAATTTAAAATATTACGCAGAAACAACCGATTTCCCATTTGTCTCCTTCTCCCGAACTAACGAACGCGTAACGTAAGAATGAGAACTCTGTTTAACTCGCATAAAAATAATTGATTCAATAACATAAGCAATACAACTCGTGAAGAAAAATTTAGAATAAGCATAAATTAATGCATATAATTTACTCACTCAATAATTAATTAACAAATAACTGCAATTAACTACACATTAATCCATAATTCTAAACTAACCAAAAATCACTACATAACAACGTCCACCTAGACAACTTGTGTAATTGGTGAATGAATTCTGCATTTATTATTGCCCAGCGTTAGAGTCCAAATTGTTAAGTTGTTGGAAGCAACCAGCTTTATTTAGTCACTGGAAGATGAATTGTGTTTTGAATTTATTTAAATGTTCTCCCGCCTTTTAGCATGCCTTCGTGGTGTAGTGATCAGCACACTCGGCGCGTTTTTGAGAGATCCGTGGTTCGAGTATCGGTGAGGGCACTGCTCATTTTTCATGATTCCTGCTTTAAAAATATCCTAATGACTCTACAACTGAAATCCCGGAAACAGCAACGACCAGTATTAATTAATTTTTAATTGCGTTACAAGGAGTAGTTTTTATTAAACCTTTTAGTTAAAATTTTCCTTTTGTCTGCGTAATTGAAATGTAGACTTTTATTTATTGCGAAGATGAAAATTCTTTAGAATAAGAGAAGTTTAAATCGGTGTAATTATATAGTTTATCAGGTTTAACTTCATCTCTTCTCCGCCAAACGTTTACATTTATGTCTTTAGTAAAAACTGCTCATAGAATTTCACTCTTTCTTCATAAAAATGAACTTCGTGATCTCTGCGAATGCTAGCTTTTCAGAGATACGTTACAGCAACATTTCAATTTGTGAAGTATATGAACAACAAAGAAATGAAAAAAGGAAGAGACGACTAGCAACGAAATGCATGGCCAAATGAAAAGCAGGAAAAAAGATAGATTAAATTAGCAATTAGAAAAGGCAACTGAGAAAATCGTTTTTACATCAAGAATTTTATTAAGTTCATGATTAAGGCCTTTTCCTCGACAGAAGTTTTTGTTGAGAAAAAGGAAAAGTTTCTGTTGATAAAAAACTTTTATTACAAGTTCTAAATGCAAAGTATAATATTCATAGCAAGAGAAAATTAAATTAAAAAGAAAACTGTGGAGAGCGGATAATAGCAAAGCAAATTTCATACATTAATTCGAAGCTTATGAAACGATTTAATATTTTTTCTGTAAAATTATTTGCCTTTAGAAAGGAAAAGCACATTCTATTACTCAAGAATTACGCCATAACTTAAGAGGCGACTTTCAACAAGAAATATTTTTCGTTTATAGTTTTTTGATAAATTACGGTTTTCCCAGGTAGAAAGTATTAAACTGTATTTTTATTCCTTTTTACGTCACGTCTTTTTTTTTTAAATGTTTAGATTTTACTGCACACAGAAGGCTATATTCATCTTGCGAGAGGGCGCGGAAACTTGTTCTTACGAAAGCGTCACGGGAAAATGCAATATAATTTACAGCTCATAAAAAATTCACAGAAATTTCATGCTGGTATATTATTATGGATTAAAGATTGTTTATTCAGATTAAAAACATGATTTATTGCATAAAACCTCTCAGTTACCTGTCAGGCGATATTTAATGCGTATTGTTTGTTCTAGGTCTGATATATATCCAAAGGTTTCCCAAACAGAATGTAATTTACCTTAAAAAATACACATTGAAAAATTACGAAAATATTGTATTGTGATAGAAAGCGGAAAGATAGATAAAGATCGGAAATCGTTCTTTGATAATTAGTGCGCGGAGTTAAGCAATAAATGCTTTTTCAAACGCTTGATAGCTCAAAGCTAATTCCAGCCTTAGTAGAAACAAAAATGCAGAAAATTGAAATTTAATGATCATATTCATTAAGCAAATTACCAATCATGAATTGAAATCCGATCTGTTATCTTGTTTTAATAAGACTATAACAAGTAATATGAGAGTATGAATCGTGAAATATATAGTAGCTCAGTAAGCTGAAGAATAAGTTTATAGAAAAATAAATAACTAATCAATTTATCGAGTTCTTATTTGAATATATAACCGTGGATTACAGGAAGACAATGTATTGCAATAGTTAATTGTATGTCTCTAAAATAGGGCATTTCGTGTAGTTATACAATTGCCTGAATCATATGTAGATAAAAAGGTTCTTAAAAACTTTAAAAAAGAATTTCGGACTTGGAAAATTTTAAGTAAATTACCTATCTGATAAATTACGTAATTCTGTAAAGTACTTCGCTGTGATTGTATCTTATTAACCTACGACTTAAGTTCTGAATTTTTAAAGTCAAGGCAATTTTTAAGGTGAGCGATCTTTAGTTTATTGATTTATATGGCTCACAGAGAGAAATGAAGTATTAATATACGAATCGGAATAGTAATCCTGTAAAAGACTGGTACACCGGTGTACCAGTCTTTCACAAGATTACTCCACTTCACAATTTTACAAGATTACTCCACTTTCACAAAACATTTCAGTGTATATGCATGGAGTGTATAGTGTCTAACAGTGCAACATCCTCAGAATCTCTCTCTGTCAAGCCTATAAGCGAACCTTCTGTTGATGTCGGGTTAGTTAGAAGAATGTGCATTGTTCGTAATTTATTTACCATTTATTTACATTTTAAACAAGCACACTTTCCTTATCGTTCACTAATCGCAAGCAGAGCCCCACTAGTAGCCTAGCAGTAAAATCGCTAAACATTGGTAGTTCAGACCTGGGCTTGATTCCTGGCGAACGGGCTTCCTGCGTAGACGGTTCTATGTGTAACGCGTATACGAGTTAATTTGCCTTAGAAAGTCCTCCACGAAGGTATCCCTCCTCTTAGGCAGATATCCCTAGTGTGCTTGGTCATAAACTAAACCAAACTACTAACGACAGGCAGCATCGTACGGTTTCACTCCGTAATTAACTTGATTTCTTAATTCCTATTAAGACAGCCAGGCAATTTATCGCTGCATCTGTGTAAATAACAGCTGAGTGCCAAGAAGGGTTTAAACAGCCTTTTTACTTAAAACTTTAAGACGAACAAATGCATGTACCCGAAGTTAACAGAAATGTGAACTTAAAATTTTAATTACTTAAATGCTAGAAACTACATTGTCTAACAATCTAACAAGTGTTGGCTAAAATTTACTAAATGCGGGATTCGACGAGAATATGGCTAACTCCAAACAAATAAACGCCACAGCTAGGCGAGAGAATAGTACTACAGTCAGAGCCGCTGCCAAAAGCTATCTGTCTAAACTTTCAAGAACTCTGTTTTAAATGCAGTATCTCATTTATATATTAGGCAGACCTAAAGAAAAGAAGAAGTGATAGTATAGTTCCAGATCATAAGAAAATGGCTTAAGTAACATAAACCATATAATAGCCTCTGAAAAGCGATTAAATGATTGTGGATTTGTTTTCCTGGAAGATAATGCTTAAAATCATGCTTCTAAGTTATACCGAAATTGTTCTATGACAACCAGCAACTGGCAGATTTTAAAATTATGTTCTGAGTATCCGTTGTCTATTTAAATAGTACTGACTTTCTGTGACGCGTATTTTAACCAGAAATTCGAAACTTACATTTTTCAAACATGAACGAAACACGGGAAGTTTTAATTAATGGACGGCAGCAAGTCACAACAGAATACGTATATATTTAAAAACTGCTCAGTAAAACACCTTAAATCCACAAACTAGTGACAATAAATCGAAGTGAACATTTTGAAGAATGAAACAGAGGGAAATTAATATCTTTTTTTACCCTTTTTGAAATGCAATAAATTTAAATTACCATCAGTTTTATTTATAAAATAACTTTATTTTATTTTAATACTATTTGTAGATATTTTTATTAATTTTAAAACAAATATCGAATATTTCTAAAGCAAAAGAAATGAGCTAAAAGCTACTGTGATTTACATTGAAGCCTATTTTTAGATAAGAACACTAAAACGAAAATAAGATGCTATTTTCCCAACACCACTCTCCATATCTTTATTTTATTTACTCTTTTGGCAGAATTGAAGCAAATAGAGAGTTTCACGTTTGTTTTTCGATGCTTTAGCAAAAGATGTTTCATGTCAAAATTCTTAGTTTCACACGAAAATATATCACTAGAATTATTTCCTGCATTTGAAAATTAATACTTTATAAAGTTTCATTCAGTTTATTAACCAGTTATTTTATATTAATGCCCTTTTCTGTCCTTCTCGTTTCCCATTTCCCTCCAGAAGATAAATTTCTTGCTCGCGTGTATTCAAATGAAGTAGAAAAGAGATAGTATAAAAAGGAAGGTTTTGGAGGGCAAAATCAAAGCGTGTTCTACCTGCTGAAGTCCCCGTTGCTATTTTGATTCTCTTGAGAGTGGTATTCATCGGTATTGCGTTATTCTAGCCATTAGGCTTATCACGCCGCTTCTTTAGCTTCTTTATCTGTGTTAGCCATTGGGCTAACTTACGCAGTTATGTAAAAATCATTACCTCTGATTTAAGTTATAAATGCTGGCTATTCTTATATGCACGAGTGATGCCTTCTGTTTACTTTATTTGAGTTAGATAAAAAGGTCTTTTACACCTTCTTTCGGTCTCTTTACAATACTTTACGAGACATAGTGATAATTGATAATTCACTTAATGTCTTAAGAAGTTTCGTACATTTGATGCTGCGAAAGAGAATGAGATTTTGTAACTTGTTTAGCAAAATATATTAATAATTCCATGCCTGAAACGAACACGGAAAGATGCTACAAATTAAAGACAAACTCTATTAGAGATTTAATTGTTCGTCATTTAAAGGTGGTAAAAAGTTTCGAAATATCCCCTTCCCCCGAAAAAAAAAGAAAGAAGAAGAAAAGAAAAGACTTGATCTAAAGGGTTCAATTATCATGGTATCATTGATGTAAAGGGTTTAACTTCGATGTCATTAAACGATGGAAATTGCCTGGAACTACTGAAAACGCACTGAAGTCTGGATCCTATTTCAAGCTAACGCCGAGGGATGGGAAACTTATCCTAAGAAAACTTAAATAAAAGATTTAGAGAAGCAGTTTACAATAATTGTTAAAACTGAAACTGTTAGAAAAGTTGTACAGACATTAGGTTATTTCGAAGCAGGAGAGATGAAAAATGAACAATGCCCTCACCGGAATTCGAACTACGGACCTCTCGAATACGCGTCGAGCGTGCTGACCACTACACCACGAAGGCATACGAAGAAAGCGGCAGAAATACCTTATATACTCCCTCTTTTAAAAGGCGACTGGGTATTAGGGGGCCCAGTCGCCAAATCCTGGTGTTGGAGAATTATCATCCACCACCTTTTTAGCTTGGGCGCCATTTGTAGAGACATTAGGTTATTTCGAAGCAGAGGAAATGAAAAATGAGCAACGCCTTCGCCGGGAATCGAACCACGGACCTCTCGGTTACGAGTCGAGCGTGCTGACCACTACACCACGAAGGCATGCGAAGAGGGCGGGGGTAATGCCTTAGAAAGTCATTAGGGCATATGAATGCTGTGGATTATAAGAAAGAAGGAAATTCTTCGGCAACAAGAAAAGTAGGAAAATGCGCCTTGCGTTTACAAAATTCATTCATGCTAACAAAGATTTATCACATTGGAACAATGTTAAATTTGCGAAAGAGTCAAAATTTAATATATATGGGTCCGATGGACGACTTAATATGTGGCAAAAGTCTAATCAAGAACTGAATTTAAACAACCTTGTTTTAAGCTCAGGGAGGAAGGTGGTTTGGGAATGTTTCACTGCCTGTGGCACAGGAAATTTAATTTTGAGAAATAGTATACACTGGTGTGCAAAAATTAAGGACGAGACGGTTTTTTCAATATAACTTTGTACAAAAGCTTTCCAAATCAACACATTTAATACCGTAAGATCCCAAATACGTAAGGCCATGAGTAATGAAAGCAACACTTACTAAAAGAGAAATCAGAGGGATAAAAAGAAGCTTCATTGAAAAAGTAGCATGGAGCGCAATGCGACTGAAGGCCGAAACATCCCTGTGATGGGTGTCCAGCAAGAAACATCCGGTCTTTAATAGGGGATATGATCTCCCCTGACTGCTGGGCAGGTTTCACAGCGTCTGCCCATGCTGAGAATGAGGGTGTCAATGAGTTGTTGAGGCATTGCTGCCCATTCGTCTTGCAGACCATATGTTCAATATCTTCACTCTCCAACAGCTCTTCGACAGTAACTGTGCGATGAGGTGAAGCGTTGTCGTCCATGAAGAGGAACTGAGGACCCATAGCCCTTGTGAAAAGATGCATGTAAGGAAGAAGAACCTCGTTACAAAAGCAGTCCCAGGTGACGAACCTCCTTGGGAGATATGAAGGTCGGTCCGGCTACCAAGCATTATGTCTGCTCGAACGAGAACTCCGCGACCTCCAAAACAGTCCCTTTTGATGATGTTGAAGGGGTTATTGCGTGTTCCCCGCTCTGTCCAGATGTGTATGTATCTAGAATCGCAACTCAGACTCAATCTTCTCTCATCTGTAAAGAGTACTCGTCCCCATTCATTGTCTCTCCAATTCCGGTGTTTCCGGCACCACAGAGAACGCCTTCTCCGATGGGCAGGCGTTAGAGGTACACACCGTACAGGGCGTCGTGCAAACAGACCACCACCGTGCAGTCTTCTGGCCACGGTAAAACGCGATATCGGTCGTCCAGTCGCCTGTGTCGTGTGTCTAGCGATTTCTCCCGCTGTCTGCCGCCTGTTTCTTCTGGCCTGTAAGGCAATATACCGGTCATCTGCGGGTGTGGTTCCTCGTGGACGACCACTACTAAACCCCCGGATAGCTGTTCCTGTAGTTTGAAATTGTCTCCAAAGTCGTGAAACGATGCTGTGAGCAATTCCGAACTCTGCAGCCACACTTGTCACACTGCGGCCTTCCTCCAACTTCCCAATGATTCGACCTCGGGTAAAAGCATCCAGATGTCGTCTAACAGATTGATTATTCGCCATTTCTCGCTGAGGCAGCAACTCGGTGTGATTTTAACTGCTATACGGCGTGCAATCTCTTTGCCAGAAATACTGATCTTACACCGACAACATGCTTTATACTACTCAGACACTTCCCCATTACGTCTACCTGCATATCTGCGCATGTGCTACCGTACATCACCTTACTTAATCTCCTGATTGGTCTTTCTGTCCGCTCTGCCTCTTCGTTCAGCTGATATGCTAATTTTTCGACTTCGTCCTTAATTTTTGCACACCAGTGTAAGACAGTATCAATCTATGCTGTTGTTATTGTGGTTAATAACCACTTATCTGACCTAATCAGAACAAACCCACGAATTTCATCGCGACAAGAAGTTCTCCTAGTTCTGCCCCAATTTAGAAGGCGATCACCCCGATGAACGGGTTTGAGGGTCTCCCACACTTGTTACCTACCATTAAACCACTAGATAAAGCTTTCGGCTCGCCGTATGTTTTGAGTGTCTGTATGCCGCAGAGACACTATGCATTTACAAACAACCACGCCTTCCATTACTTCTCTGCGATTCGAACCCGGACCCATTGGTACAGCAGTCAGAGTCACAAACCTGGGTAGGCGTCTTATGAATATATAAATATTCTTAATGAAAACTTGAAAGTATTAACAAGAAAACTTTTAAGCGCAAAATACGTTCAAGTTCTATCAGGATAGCGATGCTACGTGCAGCCCTAAATGTTCGCCTGTGATTATTATAAAGTTGTCCTGAAGTTACCAAAACTCCTCCATATTCTCCGGACTAAAATCCTGTCGACCAGATATGAAGCTGATGACATTTCTTCGAAAGTTATGTTAAAAGCAATTCTTTTACAGGAATGGAACAAAATGAAATATTCTTATATGAACAAATTAGTTAAATATATGTAAAAACGCATGCAAAAATGCAATTTTAGCTGAAAGATATTCAAGGAAATATTTAATATACCGTTATTGCCATTCTTTAATATAAACTGTTTGTCCAAAGTGTCCGAATACTTACGCGAGTTCATTTTCAGAGCATTTTGAATAAATATTCTTTTGCCAAAAAAAACCAAAAACGTTTTGAATTACGTTTTCCAAAACAAATAGGTTTTAAAAGCAATAATTGAATAGTATAAGTGAAACAAAATGTCATTTCTCTAATATTTAGCAAGATATATTTGCAAATGAAATGTCATCAGCTTCATATAAAACTGAAAAACACCTGTCCGAAAGTAAATGTGAGCCACTGTTATGACATTCTTTAACATGCTGTGTAATTTAAGGGGAAATTTAAATGTATTACAGCGAAACGTTTTGAAACGAATATTAGTTTTACGTTTTGGGTCACAACGATTCAATGTTAATTCGTAAGTTTTTTTTTATTTAATTTAGGACCTAGTTTCAAATTTAAAGGTAAATGAATTGTATTTAGCATTAAATGTATCGTAGTTTATACGAGTATATTAATGCAAGCAAATATGTACATACACAATTACAGCAACCTCTTCATTAGCGCGGTTTTGTAATGCACTGCTTCATTTATACGCAGACCTTCCAGTTCAATAAATATAATGGAACCTATTTAAGAGTTTTTAAAATTTTTCTGGCGAACACCAGAAACCAAATCTATAATTCTTTGAGTAATAGAAAGCTGTTGTATGTACTGACTGGGAGATGTTGCCAAAATAGATTATTTTTTTATTTGGATTATGCAAGAGCACACAAAGACAATCTGCGTAAGAGAGATGCCTCCGAGAAGGAATCTCTAAGGAGAAATGTCTGGTATTCACATTACACATGAGGAAACTGCGAAAATTCCCACGCAGCTAGGCCACCAGGATTTGAATCCAAGTCGAACTACCAATGTTTAGTGATCTTACCGCTACTTCAAAGGTGAGAAGTATTGCAAGTAAAGGATGTAAGCTTACTTATCGATAAACGCATTACAATTTTATAAATGTGTTTTCTTTCCTTTCATAATTGTATTTTGTCTTTTACGCATAATTTACTTTAGTGCACTGATACAACCTCTATGACATACATTTGCCAAAAAATAATCAACTTTTAATGCTGTTGGTAAAGCTTCTGGCTAAGGTTGTTAGCAATAGTTATGGACAGCGCTACTGGCTGGTACTCCAAACCACAGTGTTTTTCAGGGGTCAGTTATGCATTATATTTTCGTTTTCTCTATTCCTCCCCTCTCCCTGCTGGCTCTTTTTGTTCCCTTCTTCCCACTACTGAGAATTAAAAATTATAACAGTTAATTAAGTTAATTACAGATACAGTGAGTAATAGATATGTGTATAAAGTTTGATTTCTTTGGTTTCTGGCAAAGCACTCGAATGCTATATATCTAAGGAAAGGTATGGGTTCATGGAGGACTTTCTAAGGGAACCTTGAAGTATCTCCTTTACACATGGGGAAATCACGAAAACGCCCATGCAGCCAGCCCGTCCACCTGGAATTGAACCCATGTCGAACTACCTGTATTTAGAGATTTTACAGGTCTGCCGATGACGGGCTTATGTATTTAAAGAGGAAATATTTTTGCTTTTCATGTGTACAGTTGGTTGGGACAAAATGTATTACATATTACTAACATAACTGTTGTATTTACTTCAAAATAAGACCCATTTCTTTTTGCTATATTTTTGTTCTAAAATTTAGTGAGTCTTATAGTTGGGTATTTTGATAGATCAAATTACTGACTGAGAAGAAAGAGATTAATTATCGCACTATATAGAAAGATTACGCAAATTAAAACTGCATAAACCACATAGGTAATTATTGTACACATATATATATATATATATATATATGTGTGTGTGTGTGTGTAATACTTCTTAGATGACTTGAGGGTTAGAAGATAGCGTAGATCCATAAGATGACATAATAACGAAGAAACTTGCAGCCGTTGACATAGAAAGCAAAACACATAATTTTATTTCTGGACACTTAATTCTTACAGTCCGCATCACTTTTAGGTGCGTGATGCACCCCACAATTTGATATATCTTACATACTTTTAAAAAATGCAAGTTACGGAGCAGATAAAGGCGAAGCACGGAAAAAAAAAAAAAAGGGAAAAGAGCGCTGCGGAAACAGTAATAGTGGTATATAAAGACTTGGTTTGTTTGTTTAAATCTTGAGCTGTGATTGGACGAAAGGCATCCGCAATGCAAGAAAATTATATAAGAGATATTAAACCTGTTAATTTTCAGGTGATACGCTTCAGATCCATATATTAGTATTTTTAAGACAACAAGGGTACGTAACTCTGTCTTAAAAAGTCTGTCCTTAATATCTGTAAATGGCATGCTTAAAAACAAACAGCTAGCAACGCGTCAATAACTTTTCCTGAAAATAGAAAATTTTCTTTGGGCGCCAGCAAGTAGTACTATTATTTCAAAGAAATTCTGAAGGGAGGACAGAAAGATAAGATTCTCTTTCTCAGAATTGCTGCAAGACAAAATATATATTTATTTTCATTTTTATTGTTTAAAATGTAACAAGGGCTATATTTTGGGGGCGGGATCTGTTTTCGATACGATATATTTTGCATACGGAACGCCATATTCAAATTTTATAGGGATTTTTAGCTGTAGTTTTGCTGTTGAAAGTGATATAAATAGATGATCTTTTGTTAATTAATAAAAGCCTGCAATAGTTAATCTTTATTTCACAAAATATAAATGTTATGAACAAATAATTTTACTTATTCAAAGTGCTGCTTTTCGTAGTAAAAAAAAAAATCTGAATCGTGGCGCCATCTGCTAGAGTAATACTATATCATTTTCGTTTTAGTGGGCATCTTTATTTTAAGATATTGAATCAGCGGAAGTAATTTATCTCTAAACTATTATATATTATGAACTATTTCATACACCTGAGAGCTTCATTTTCGTACAATCAGAACATCTGAATTAAAAGAAAAAATTCGAACTCAAAGTTTTCGTCATACTAGAAGTAATCTAGGAACTAAATTGAAATGCGCAAAGAGGTCATGGAATAAGGAAAGGAAGATTTATGAAATTAATATGGAATGATAGATAATAAAGTATTTACACTAAAAATACACAAGCTACGAAGAAACTTGTGTTAAACGCAGTTGCACTTATTTCTGTGACAATTTTCGTGTGCCGGTAAACAAACGGACTGTTTTTATATCTTTCTTGTGGTTTTGTTCTCACGTCTGTCAAATCAAGCGCTTTGTTTTACGGAAAATACTCCATGCAGGTATTTCTCTTGTTAAGCAGATAGGTTTTGCGTGCTTTTCCAAAATTCTTTCATCCTATACAATCCTTTCTTCAGAGATGCCGAATAAATTATGTAACATCGTGATGTAAAAGCCAGATAAATGTCTGAAGCTTTCACACCGTCAAAATTCAGTAGCCTAATTTAAAGTCAATGATATCCATTCTTACCGAAAGGCCTATCGTTGAAAAATGTATGAATGAATCGCATCTCAAATGGAAACATCGGAGATCTCCTGTTTTCCTCTAATTCTGAATAAAAGCGAGTAAATTTGTCGATTCCTAAATATTTAGTTCAGATGTACGTTTATGTCTAAAAATTATTGCGCTGCAATTACACATATTATCTTCAAGAATTATCTGCTAATAAATTAAACAGAGTTAAGTTAACTCTTTTGAAGTCATGAACTCTCAGTAATCTTCTTATTGAATTCCCCTTTTTGCCAGAATGATAGCAAGCACATCATCTTTTAAGGTGAAACCTAATTAGGTTTTGCAAGGCCTTGATTCTTATAAGGTCAAACCTAATCTCTTAATTTAAATACTTGTTGAATCATGTTACTTTATAATCTTGAAGCTTTAAAGTACATAACACGAATCTAATACAAGAAGAATAAAGTTAACTAATATTTATCGGTACCACTGCTTGTTGGTTAGAGATAAAAATGATAACTTATAAGTTATTTCTCCCATCTTCTTAGCATGCCTTCGTGGTGTAATCGTCAGCACACTCGGCGCGTATGCGAGAGGTCATTTTTCATTTTTCACGTCTCCTGCTCCGAAATAACCTAATGTCTCTACAAACTTTATAGAGTTTTTGTTTAAGTACAACTAAAGACTCTAGTAAACTAATAGCAAGTAATCGTACGTCATAAACAACTCACAAAATACTAAAGAAGGTTGGAATAGCATTTTTATTTATGTCTTAAATGTAACAAAACAAGCAAAACTTGTGCTATATAGACGAAACTTCCACTGCTTGTGGATATTTAAAAGTAACAACAAAGTTAAATTCAAACGTAGAACCTAGTAACGTAACATAGTAACGAAACGTATGCTAACATTTCACATAAAATAGACTAATTTAAGCTGGTCCAGATATTTTATACTGGCGCATGTTTTAAAACATCAGCTAGAGAGGTTCTAAAGCCGGAGTATAACTTTTAAGTATTTCTGGGAAATACTAATAGCAAGACTCAGTTGCCAGAAAGTTATAGTCTAAATTTTACAACTCTCAGCTTAAATACACACAAACGTAATTTGTATTTTGAAAGAAAACAGAAGTTATAGTAAAGGCTTAAGTCAAAATAACTGGTCAATTAAGATAAGATACCTTACAAATTAAACGCCGCTCCTTACAGGTCTGGAACCGTAACAAGCTAAAAATATATAACTAGATAGTAAATCAAATGGCTAGCAGGATAAGCAGCCCGGATCTTAACTTAAGCATGTTAAGTACAGTTATTAGCAAAGACTAAAACATACTCACCGAAACCCAACAGCATTTCACATGGAATAACCAACAGAATATCATGACAGGAAGTGTTTCCAAAACACACTCTCCTAACTTAAATTCTTGCTCGTTATTTCACGCCCCTCTGATTTACATTTTTAGAGGAGTTGATGCAAGATAGTAGGAGGATAGGACAGATCTGATTTGAAAATAATATGAGAATTAAAATAAATCTTGCATTCACTCTAAGAGAATTTAGTTAATTCGAAACCGTTAACAACTTTGATAGAGAATTATTAATTCTAAACTTCTGACAAGGCGCTGAGTTTTACACCCAAATTTCGCTTCTGGGTTTGAGAGCTATCTTCTTTGCTTTGGGAAGTTGTCAGTCACTTTCTTCCAGATTTCTTTGAAGGAAAAATCTTTTAGAATAGTTTTCAAAATTCTCATTTCACTATGACATTTCTTCCACTTAATTCTCAGTTATGCACCTTTCGATGACATCCATGTCCTTTTCTAAGCATTGTATTCGTGAACAATGCGCATAAATTGTTCTGTGAGACCTTACTGTGCCTGTTAACTCAAGAACTCTGTGCTTAGTTCTGAACACGCTATACTTCAGATGCATCTTAAAACAGCGGTTCTCAAACTTTTTGAATCCTGAAGCCCTTTTAGCAATCGATTTCTACGGTACAGCTCTTTAAACCTATTTTATGTCTTAAAAGTTAATGGTATTTAGGAATAGCGTTAGGGGAAGAAAGGCGAGATAGATAATCAAGGAATGTAATATAAACAAATATCTAAACGGCTGCACGATGTTCATGCAATAAAATTATTTCAAACAGTTAGATATTTACAATAATATCGCAATGTATTTTCAACTACCAAACAATGCCCATGGTTTTGTCACCCATGGTTATTTAAAAGTTCAATAAATCAAAACATTTGCGTTACAATAGGTTATTAGATATTTTGCACTTCGAAATTTTAATACTAATGCGCTTCACAACGTTTTTGAATTATGTAATAGGAATATTTCTCTTCAGAAAGCTCTGAAACATATCCTTCAATTCACAGCTTGTTTGCACGCGATATTTCGAAAGAAGAATAAATTTAAAATTAACAAACGATAGTTCTTTCAATTAGTAAGCTGTAGCTAAAATTTTTATTCAATAACCTTTGCCTTTTTTTTCTTTACCGAAATCGTTCTAAAAATGTGTACACACTCTCGTTATGTACAAGCAATTAGTAAATCAAATACTTCGCAACGCATTCCTAAAATATAAGTACGATTTCTTACTGTCAAAAGACACTTACAGAAACTGAGTAGTCTCAAGTAAGCGGAACTTCAGCAAACCGCACTGCTGGAAACTATACTAAACCCTCTTTTAACTTACACTTTCTCTCGCTATAAAAACCTACCTAACAATTCTGGTGGTGCTAAAGAAAGACAGTAGGAATGCAAAACCCATTTAATATAAAGTTTACAAACTTATCTGTTTACATTATTAATGTTTTTAATGTAACATTCTCCAACCCGCTCCCCAAATCAATAGAAATATATGCAACATTATTATATATACTGTAAACAAGTCTGATGTAATATAATAATAACTTTACGCATATTTTACTAACTTTGTTTTACGCATTTCGGAGCAACATTTGATTTTTAATAGTCCATTATCAAATGTGAAATTTCCTTTATAATTTTGACGATGCTCATGTTTTGATCTATTGACATGTCGAAAGTGAAATTTCGATTAATTACTTTTAAAACATGTATTCAATTTGTAGGCAAAATCTTTTTACTTTTGTTAAAAAATGAGAAAAACGTTACTGCTCAACATCATAAAAAAGGGGGAACAATCTCTTCATTACGTAGAAGGAAATAAGTTGGACTAATAGAGCATTAAACTCGACCCGTTTCACTCAGCTTCACGTATCGTTTTCGGGGAATTCTAATTCATAAAACTCTTCGAAGCACATACGGTGCTGGAAAAAAGGAAAAACTTTGGCAGTAACAATCTGACTGTTGAACATTAATATAAAATTCATATTAACTAATTTATTGTTATTAAATGATTATAAAGACTCAGAAAATGTAAGAGATTTCTTTATTCTGAAGGAGTAAGTCTGCTACTATAAAACGACTTCAGTAACAATGTTTATTCTCAGAATTTTATTGCAGTAGCAGTTCGGGAGGCGTAATGGCAGACCGCACATTCAGTTGGACAATGTTAAACGAATTACGCACACTGCGCATGCCCAGAAGAGAATTTGACGCAATTACGACTTTGGCGTAATTTTAAAAGAAGATAAATATGGTATATGGTTGATGTTCTGTTATGTGGACGTAAACAGTTCGGGGTTTTAAAACGTGTTAGGTTGTACGTTGCTTCATTACTTAGGTGTAAATATCAATTCTCAACTCCCCAAATTTTCGTTTAAGAAGGATTACAAAACAGGAAACATTACATGATGTTGTTTATTGATTGTACTTTTGAGGAATAAAAGCAATTGATTATTTACCACGCGTTCCATTCATAAATTCTTTAACAACTTAAGGAATATATCTAGTTTAAATTACCGAATTAAAGCCAAAGAAATTATTACAAATAACTGATATTAAAAAATAACTGATAATAAATGTAATGTTTATGAACAAAATAAACCAAAATGAAACGAAACAGAAGCAAGTGCAATAAGCACAAAAAAGTGTCCATAGTATTGCAATCGTAAAGAGTCGCTAAGGCCTACATCACGAACAGGCTTGTGTAGGGTTGTTTATTTTTATTCGCCAGTATTTTCTCCCGCGCCAACGGTACACTATTGAGCATGTGCAGTAAGCGAAATTCGTTAACACTGATCAACTCAATGTGCGGTTTGCCATTACGCGTTCGGGAGATGGGAGAAAAAACACTTTTCCTTCTTTTCGCCATCGACGGAACAGCTGGATCTATTGGGTTAGGTGCTTTTCAGCCTGTTGGATCCCGTCGATGGAATTCAAAGTATATGTATATAAAGAGCTTAGTAGTGTGTCCTCCTGCAATTGACTACGCTAAACGAGGAGCATTGAAATAAGGACCAGAACATGGAAAAAAGGTGCATGATGGGGACTGCTGAGACTATGGGGAACACTTATTATGGTGCATGTTAGGCAGACATTTATACAGTTACGGTACATGTTGGGCATACACTATTATGGTACATGTTACCATAATAGTGTATGCCCAACATGAGAAAAAACACTAAAGTATCACACAATAATTATTATTAAAATATGTCGACACAACCAACTAATTTTTGGGAACACGATTTTAAAGAAAGCGTTCATTGCATGCACAAATTACCTTTAGGATGATTGGTTTGATTTATTCGATTATAGGAAAGCATGGGAGGACTATCTGCCTAAGAGAAGTGATGCCTTCATGGAGGAAGTTCTAAGAGAAACTGGCTAATATCCGCGTGACAAAGACCACGAGAACGGCCGTTCCCTGGAATCGAACCGAGGTCGAACTATTGCCGCTCGACCGCTGTCGGGCCTCTTGACGATGAAATATTTTGCCAAATATAATCTTTACATTCCATTTCCCTAAGCTTAATAAATGTTTAGATAAGAGGAATGTAAAGATTATATGAGGTAAAATGATTCATTTATATACTGAAACTTTCTAGAAATGAAGTAAATTCCTAGTAACAATTGTTGTTGTCGTGTCCATGACCACATGGAAGAATGATTACCAGAGCCTACTCCGAAGAGAGGTTGGACTTCTATTTTCCATCCCCAATTTTGAGGGAGAGCACCCCGGGTGGGGGGAATCCAGGGGTCTCCCACCAATCCACACGAAAGGACTTTCGGCTCGCCTCATATTTAAAGTGCCGCCATGCCGCACCGACACTATACATTTACAAACATCCATGCCTTCTCCGGGATTCGAACCCGAGCCCTTCGCGGCACGGCAGTCAGCGACGCTAACCACTATACCGGTTGGGCGGCGTTAGTAACAATGAAATGTATAACAGAAATAATGCTGAAGGAGGGGTGGATGCTAGGAATGAAACGTTTAAAACCCGAATCGCTTAATAGATACTTTTTGTGGATGGTGGGGGAAAGACGATTTTAATTTTACACATTTGTAGCTCGTGCTTAACACCTTTCCTTTGATAATAACATTTAATTTTATTCCCTGGCTGCATTTATAGCAAGATCTAAGAAGATGAATAAATTTCCAATGCTAACAATACGAAAAATAAACATTAAGTTGATATTCCTATTAAATTTATTATCAGACCCTGATTTAATAACATTTTCATGTCGTGATACATGAAAACCACTTTCTGAACTTCAATCTGGACTGTATTGGTTCATAGCTGCAGCAGGAAATTCCTGTTTACACGACGGGGCGATACAACTGATGCCAAAAATCACTTTGCCACTTTGGTCACGCCCATAGAAAGTGCACTCTAAATGTCAATCAAATAATCGTTGCCCATTACAGAACGACTAGAGGGAAACGGAATATTTCAGTGCTGAGTGTTAGCTAGTAGATCACTCGCTATACTGACCAGTGATAGGGAAAACAAGCAAGCTATCACTCGTTTCGAATGTCGAAGACTATGAAACGCAGCAATAAAGATAACAACTGTATATCTGACGATTAGGATTTATGTTTTTCGTGACGTTCTGGATGAGGTATGGGAAAATATGATGTTATAAATCATACATATACAGTAACAATACTACTGCTTCTAATTTGTTTGCAGATGTAGAAATTTTAAACATTTTATTTAAATTTATTGTTGATAGTACTTATTTTGCTCTACAAAATAATCTTGATTCACACCACAAGGCATGCGGAAAAGAGAGAGAAAATATAATATCATTGGATACAATTTAGAAAATATCTTGCTCGAAAACAAAAATAGAAAACAATTAACGATTGTATATTGGCCTAAAGTTCTTGGTTTAATCCACGAATCACAGCTAAACTATAGTCACTTCTTTTTTTTTTCTCTAAAAACAGACCAAACGTCATGGTGACGTTTTATCTACTTACTCTCTTTCTGGGCAAAGGAATTTTGTTTAACATTAATTAGAGTAACTCCAATCACTTAATTTCTAGTAACATTTCGCATGAGATTCCTTATTCTTGAGGATAAGATCTAATTTTCCCCCCTTGATTGTTATGCATATTTTTGAACTATTAAATTATTGTCGGAAAACACAAGGTAAAAGAAAAAATAAAACTCCTTCCTTTTACTAGCAGTTAATGCATATACCGAATTGTCTTCGAAGGAATATTTTTGTATACTAAACGGTTTTCGTTAAAAAAAAATAAGTGCATCACAAATGAAGCACTTTTTAATAAAAGCTCTGTCTTCATGAAGGTGCCTATGGGAAATCCATGAAAATATATATTCAGCTTCTTGTTTCTCCACCAATAGCTCCAAAACTGGAGAGTTGCGGATTCTTAATTGATATTTTGATGAATTGTTTCGACCTCGAAGCATTTAAATCATGCGGAAAATATTTTTATTTTACATAAACAATAAAATGATGAAGCAAATCCTCTATTGTATGACTTGAAATATTTCTTTTCCCCGAGTCTATTTACATTATTAGGAAAAGTGCGTAATTACAAACGGTTCAACAAATGCATAAGAGTTTCACTCTGAGGCAAATAAGCAGAAAAAAAGTAAACGTTTACAGCTATTATGAAGGCTTAAGACAACCATGTCAAACTCGTTTGTATGTTTGGGAAATATGAGAAAGAAATAATATCCGCATTTTATCGTAAGGAACGAAAGAAATTAGTTTTTATTCTTTACGGATGAGTGCTATATTTTAAACCAATTAGAAATCTTAGCTATTATTTCAGATTATAAAATACCTGTAAATTATAAAAACAACAAAACATAGAACGGGACAAGTTAATTAAAGATAAGTATATTATTTGGACGCAAAAGTATTTTTTCCTTTAAATTTCAAAACTATTACCTGTTACTGGTACTATTTATCTGTATTTCCTCATACGTATTTTGTAGCACTTTAAGAATTCATACTATTGAAACAGTATATTGAAGATGAATGTAATATGAGTATGCAGTAGAACTTCAATTATACGAATCAATTGGGTAATGGCAAACTGCACATTGAGTTGATCAATGTTAATGAATTTCGCTTACGGCGCATGCTCAATAGTGTACCGTTGGCGTGGGAGAAAATACTGGCGAATAAAAATAAACAACCCTACACAAGCCTGTTCATCATGTAGGCCTTAGCGACTCTTTACGATTGCAATACTATGGACACTTTTTTTTGTGCTTATTGCACTTGCTTCTGTTTTATTTCATTTTGGTTTATTTTGTTCATAAACGTTACATTTAATATCAGTTATTTGTAATAATTTCTTTGGCTTTAATTCAGTAATTTAAACTAGATATATTCTTTAAGTTGTTAAAGTATTTATGAATGGAGCGCATGGTAAATAATCGATTGCTTTTATTCCTCAGAAGTACAATCAATAAACAACATCATGTATGTTTCCTGTTTTGTAATCCTTCTCAAACGAAAATCTAGGGAGTTTGTAATTGATATTTACGCCTAAGTAATGAAGCAACATACAACCTAACAAGTTTTAAAACCCCGAACTGTTTACGTCCAGATAACAGAACATCAACCATATACCATATTTATCTTCCTTTAAAATTACGCCAAAATCGCTTCTGGGCATGCGCAGTGTGAGTAATTCGTTTAACATTGTTCAACTGAATGTGCGGTCTGCCATTACGCGGACCGGACCCCGTTCGTATAATCAAAATTTCAGGTAATTGGATTTTTTCCGAAGAAAGGGTCTGCGTACACTCTAATTAATTATAGTATGCACTGCATGTCGAAAATGGGAGAAAAACTATTTTTAAAGAAAAAGAGATATTAATTAATTAAAATGAAAAAGCATTTTACGTACATGGTATATAGCGTACTGTACAGTACTTACAAGTGCAAAAAGTCATTGCTTGCTGAATATCTCGGTCAAAGTAAGCTGTTTGGCTGTCTTCATCCGTTTTCGGGCAGCCACGTCGCCCATCCGCTTGATAATAAGAAGTTGCATGTGGCTGCAGTTACTGACTCGGGCCGACGCGCCATCCACTTTAACCAAGGACTGCAAAAGCTTCTCTAGCTGATGGCCCCTTGCTTGCTTCAACTTCGACATTAAGGTCATCTTCATCCTCGACACTTTCTTCTCTTACACTTTCAATAAGTTTATCCTCATTTAGAATTTGAAATCCAAGGTCTAACGAATCACACACCATTTCTTCTGCTGCAACCTCAGTAATGAACATTCAGTAACTTTCAAAAGATTGTTTTTTAATTCCTCAAGTGACACGCCATCCTCATCTTCGCCTGTCTCTCCCCTTTCCTTTTCTTGAGCTTCCTTTTCCATTTTTTCTCATTTTCCTTCTCTTCTTCAGCTGATATGCCTTTCAACTTATTCCACGCACGTCTTAATGTGACTGCCTTAACCAAGTTCCAAGCTTCAGTCACCATGTCAGCGCAGTCTTTCAAATTTACTTTTTTTGTGATTAGCCAACACATCTTCGTCGTCTTCGCTCTCTACAAAAGTTTCCTTAGAAGTTGCCTTCTGTAATAGCGTTTCATGGTTTCGATAACAGACTGGTCCATTGGTTGCAACAAGCTTGTGACGTTTGGCGGTAAAAGATTGTTGTAAACTGCCCATTCCCGCTTTCCAACAATTCTCCTGATGAGGTGAGTTGGAGCATCATTAACAATCAAAAGCACTTTACTGAAGGACAATAGCGCGCGTAAACAGAATCATTATTTTGGGAATTGCAGTACGTTTCCGTTTTAATTTTTTCCTTGAATTCTGATTCGGATAGTTGAAGTTTGGATAATTGGAAGTTTTACTGTAATTTGATTTATATATTTTCAATATGAAATAGAATTAATCAGTGCTGTTTATAAATCCGCAATGAATAAGTGCTTGAGTTTTCAGAAAATAAATTTCCCAAATTTTTTTCACATACTGATAAATTTTACTTGCTTTTATTTTATTTTTGATATTTCAAACTTAATATTACTTTAAAAATTTTCAACAACAATAATACTTAAATAATTGGAACTTAATTGGACTAATTTAACTTAATTGGATTAGAACTTAATTGGACTTAATTCAATAATTGGAAACAGCTTAAATAATTGGAATCTATCCCTTTGTAAACAATAGAAAACTAAAATTTTATCCTAAAGAAAATGTTTTCATTCTGAGTTTAGGAATCTGAGCCGGATCTGAATCAGAGCTGAGCTATACAATTCGGAGTACTGTTTTCGTTACGAACCATATTTTTAATTGCCTTGTTCAGTTTGCTACTTAAACATCTTTTATTACCCAGGCATGTAATTGTATTAACGCTATTATTATCCCAATATTATCTCTTCTCATATTAAAGAAATTAGCATCTTTGAAATTAAAAAAATCGTTCCTACATTTATCCAGCATAGATAAGTTTACCATATTTTAAGAAAGATATTCTAGGATATTTATATGAAAGTTTATCTGAATGTTAAAAACATCTATGACTTTTAAGTTATGCAACACACTTTGCATTAAAAACAAAGGCTGATATGAAATAAAATGCAAGAAGCATCATCAGCAAAATATTGAAATCTAGATTGTGTACATCTACAGCAAGTCTTTTAGAAAAATGTAGATAATGTGTTAGAGAAATTATTCACCAAGATCCTGAGCATACTTCATTCTGCTCATAACGTTTCATGAGATTCTCTTGCCTTTCTGCTATAAATTAATATCTTCTTCAACTGCTATAACTGCTCATTGAAACAGACATGTTTCAATAAAGTACACAGTCCCGGATATAACTAAGAATCCAGGAATGGTCGGTCAAATCCTGGACGCCTGGCAGCCCTAAGTATAGATTTCTACCGATTATTTGATAGATAATCAGTTGAAATATGTAACACATGTATTTCAAGACTTCGTCTATTTTCTGCTACGGCTGTTCTGTTTGAATTATAGCACTTTAAGTTGTCTTTGCGATTAGTGATATGGCATTATTCGGAAATTTGGCGATTTCGTATAGAAATACGAAATCGCCAAATTTCCGAATATTCAGACAATGGTTACGCTCATTAATCACAAATGTGAATTTGTTAGAAATCACATCTTAGGACAAGATTTGAAACTGGAGTCCACTGAAATATTCCTAAGCGAGATAAATACAAATTTCTATAATATTGCTTTGGATTGAAAGCATCTCAAACACTTTAATGTACTATTCACAAAATTGATAAATATTTCAAACTTCTCATCTCTTTGAAAGTAATAATTTACTAGCCTAAATGTTTGATATTTATAGAAATGGTATTTGCACATTTTTTTTACATTTTATTTTTTTGTGTGAAGTACAATTACTTTCTTATTTCATGAGTATGTTTGTGTATTCTGTTGTTTGTTTGATCTGACTTTTTCTTTACTTTCTTGTACGAAGGAAGTATTGTAATCGCAAAAAATTTCGGGTATCATATTTCAACGAAAATATCCATTTGACAGCTATCGAATGCAATTTAACGGTGCTTTTGTGTGATATCTGTGCGTAAGGACAGAATAAAGGACTCTTTTTTCCTCCAAAAAATTGTAAAATTGATTTAAAAGTGATTCTGAAGAGATTTTTTCATGGCGTACGTACGTACTTATGTATCTCGCATAAATCAAAAACGAGTAGCCTCAGAAAGTTTAAATTTTGTATATGGGATTTTTAATAACATGTAGATGTGCACCTCCTATTTTGGTTGCAATCGGCCGCACCAAAAATATATAAATATATTTATGTATATATCCACTCTGTTACTCGACTCAGTGAGCTCAGTTTTTTTATTCTTATATGTTGGTAAATTGCGTATTTTTTGCTTTAAAAATGATTGAATTATGTTGTTCTTATCTTCCGGTTAAGGTTTTTATGTCTCTAGTTAACATGCATGCAATATTTGTAGAATTAGCAACAATTTAAAAGTTGTTTAAGTGCGGCTAAGCCTAATTGTGTTTATGAAAGGAGCCATATTTGTTTACATTTCAAACTTAGCAGAATAGTGGATTTGTTGCCAATCTAGAGAAACTAAGCTTTGCAAAAACAAAGATAACACCTTTTTCATTATTGCAAAATTAAGTCATGCTTAATTCATTCTGGAATTCATTCGAGGTAATACAAGTAAGTCTTTAAGATTTACTTTGTAATTTTTACTATAGATATTTTGAGTTTTTATGTATTTTTGCCTTGTCGCGAAGTGAGAACTGAATTAATTGAATAAGAAATACTGAATTGTCTATGAAAAACTGTTTCTGTTTTTCCCTTTCCCTTTTTTTGTCTAAATTTCTTTTATACATCGTTTTAGATTCATTATAGTATTTGAATAGAACATGTGGCAACGATTAGATAATTCTTCAGATGATATACATAATTTTTGTCCATTCTGAGTTATAAAATGAATGAGATGTAAGGCTGTTAAGTGAACCTAGCACCAGAGTGTCGCTATGGTTAAAAAATGTAGTGAATTTTAAAAAGTGCATTTATTCTGTTGTTTTTTGTGCGCTATCGACGATCTATTTAATTCAATCCAATAAGTTTAAATGAAGTGCAAGAAAAAATGCATATAAGTTAATATTTCGTATAAGGAAGTCATGTAGTGTACACATCAGATTTTTTTATTTTCAGTTTCATCTGATAGTAAATACTTTCATTTATTGAACGCATTACTGCTGCCCCTTAATCAATTTTATCACTTTTCTAGATTGGAATTTTAAAGTGAATTAGTGATCATTTTGTACATTTGGTACTTTTATTGAATTTTTCATAACTTAAGCTTCTGCTCTGAATTTACTCTACTTAAGAGTTCACTGAACAGTTGGCCACTCCATTTACCTTTCCTTTAACCTTCCCCTCTGAGAGGAATTAGGCCATGATGTGTTTATATACTGTGCCCGTTGACAAAATTATTTTCTAGGAGCCAGACATATTGAGCATCAGTGCAATATTTGAGGCATAATAGTTTACAGTAAATTGACTCAAGTAAAGAACTAAATACATTAAACGGGGGGCTTTTCAGCTTCCAAAGGCATTAGACTTGCAGAAAAGTAAATGTCGCTATACATCACTTACGAATGCATATCACTTGCGAAGTTAAACAAGCTGCTTTGTGTATAAAAACGAGAGCACTGTAAAACGAGCAAAACTTTTTAAGCAAGCACTTCGCATAAACATAACGAAATAGGTCGAAAAAACGGTTACCAGACAAATATATGAGTTCGAGTTATTAATGGAAAGGGTCGAGAGAGCAGATTAATGAAATGGAAGACTTTTGTTGAGTCCTAATTAATAATACTGTTACTATTAATAACATAACTTCAGCCAGAAACGATAATAATGTTCTTAACGTCGCCCAAAAGTTAGTTCGTTTACATCCGCATTTTGCGCAGAATACTCATCAGATAGCAAGTCCAAAATCCTAAACTACTCATTCTTTGGCTCGTGTCTGGCATTTTTATGTTTTGCTACCAACAAGCACATCATTCTCATAAACTGAAAAAAAAACTCTGTAAAATTGCTGAAAGCATTCTTAGCAAATCTAGTTTTAATATCGTCTAGTTAATGATTAAGAACTTTAAAAGTTTTTCAGTATTCGTAACTGAATCGTATAAACAGATAAAGAACTAATTTTTTACACTTAGAGATTACATGCAAATAATTACATAAAAGATGTATAAAGAAACAAACAAAACTGTCTTAGACTCGCATAAAGAATTTAACAAACGAAAATAAGCTGCAACTTAAAAACTATGATAACAACAGATGGTTAGATACTATTTGCAGACTGGCAGCATGGTAGCATATTTTTGTAAATATTTACAAAGCACCAAGTCTTTGCGATTAGTGATATGGGCCCAGCCCTCTAGCGATGCTGTACTGTACAAAGATAATAAAAGCTATAATGGTAGGGCATGAGGAATTCACAAACACCAAAACTGTACTATTAATTATCAAAACCTTCTCTTACTATAATATTGCATTATAGAAGATATTAATAGCACGTATTTACAGTAATATGCTAGCCACACTTACCCCATACAGAAAAATCTCTTTGGATCTAAGATTCAAAACAATAGTTCTGGTTGCATCGACGTTTCCGTGTTTCTCTCAGTGTGCACCGTAATACAAGCCAGTCCTTAGAAAACGCTCCACGAATGCCTTTATCTGTTTACTCAGAGATCCATAGGGTGCTTTGGAATAATATAGTTCTGTCTAGATTTATAATAAACTTCCTGTAGTAAACTTATTTCAGACAAAATTATCTAAACAGGAACTAAACTTCCTCTAACTAACATATCAACGATTACAACTCGAGTCTGTATTCTCTTTACGATCAAATCAGTCCCACTTTCCGTTTAATCTTCTCATTTACATACCTCTGATATGAGAGTGAAATAAATGTAGAAAAGACAGAACAGTAAAATTCAATAATAAGTATCCTAAAAGAAAGAATGGGACCCCCATACAAAAACACTTGCAATGGCATATGGTGGTCGAAGAATTCATGGCAATCTAGTGAGCAAATTGTTTTTCACGGCATCATTTATTTTCCAGTTTTTTTGACAAACTATCTAGCTTCCTTAATAAAAAGCCACTGATATTTTTCATAATCTTTTTGCTTCTTAATAACATTTACCATTTTTTAAGTTCTCTCCGATTTTACATTTTGCATACTGTATTCTGCCAAGAGTAAATTTATGGTTTCTTTAAAATTCTTTTTCGTACATTTGAAAAGAACTAAAAAAGATACCAAAGCTGAAATATTCGTATGATACTTCTCTAACTGTAATCAATAAAAAAGCAAATCAATGAAAATATTTTCTGAAGAGCTTAGGAATGTCCCAGAAGAAAAGTACTGAATTTTCTTTTTATTTTCTTGCATCATTTTCTCGTTAAAAATGTTCTGCAAACATCTTTTCCCCCAAAATACGTTACCACGTACCTCCCAAAATAGTTTGTGAACAACTTCGTAACAAAGGACAGAAACGCAAATTTGTCTGGATTTTGAAGCACGTTGATTTATTTAATTGTACCTTGTCTGTACATTTTGCACGTACGAAAATAGCTTAAAATACTCGTACCTATCTTTTCTTTCAAAATCATATGATTTATGATAATAAGGCGAAACAGCTTTGTAAACTGAATTGAGTAAATAAATCTTTATATAGATATACTCCAATCCCAACATAAATGCATGCTTGGCGTCTTCATGTCATGCTGTCAATTACGATATCAGACGTTTCAATTAGGGGCAACCACCATATGCATGTAAACCTCTGTTCTAGCTCATTTAATGGTCTTGAATAGCGAAAAGGGCGGTTATCTCGCTTCCTAGGAGGTCCCATAAATGTCTGATAAGCTTCAACGCTGTTGGTCGGGCTGGCCACTGCATTCGCTGAAATATTTTTACCTAAGAAGTACCGGTTGGTTATATCGCTCTACAAGGTCTACTGTCATCTGCTAAAGGAATGGTGAAACACTTTAGTGCATAGCATCTCATATAGTGGTTGAAGAATCCGTCTCTGTTTCCCCACAGCATTCCGAGACTTATCAGAAAATACAATGTTTTTCAACCGAAGATATGGATCCTACTTGTCTCCTTTCCCGGAGAGAAAAAGGGTTAGTACCAGCTGCACAAAATTTAATTAAGGGGGGTCGAATCTTATTAATGTGCCAACTGCATGAGACCAGGGAACAATAGCCACCTTTTTCATTCTCCCCACCTTAATAGGTGAAAGATAAACTCAGCAAAGGAAATGCTAGAAAAACTACCAACTGCTCGACTTTGCCTTTTCTTTTCTAAGAACTTGAACTCCCAAGAACATGAAAAAGTGATTTAGTCTTATCAATGGGAGATTTGTTTGAGATTATAAATAGCTGTTTTCGTCTTTGAGATAGTATGGTATGGTTTGGTTTGTTTAATTATGACAGAGCCCACAAGGGCTATCTGCCTAAGGGGAGGGATTGCATTCGTGGATGACTTTTTAAGGGAAACCAGCTCGTATACAAAACGCCCATGCAGCTAACCCGTTCGACTGGAATCGAATCCAGATCGCAATTACCAGTGTTTAGCGACTTTACCGCTCGGCCGCTGATAGGCCCTTCAGGTAATTGTGAAGACTACGCATGAGAAACAAATATTAAACGAAAACTTACGCCCTAAAATAAAAATGGATTATATCAACGCTCATATTATATTTTGTAATGTTTATAATAATTATAAACAGAACTTATTATTACAATCCAGGTGTTCAAAACCTTACTTTTCAAAACGTACTTTTTTTACGTACATAAAACTGATAGAAAAATTATATATATTATCAACCTATCATTTATTCGATTTGAAAGACGATACTAATTTTAATTTGTAGAGCACTTTACATCAACTTTCTTTCCTAGGTGAATAAATAAATGTTTTTAGGTAGTACAACGTTTTCAACTTATTTCAAATTTACCATTTTATGTAAATACTTCTAATTTAATTTTAAAATTTCAGTTTATTTATAAGGTATTTCTACCGCCTTCTTAGCATGCCTTCGTGGTGTAATGGTCAGCCCACTCGCGTATTCGAGAGGTCCATGGTTCCAGTCCCGGGGAGGGCATTGTTCATTTTTCATCTCCCCTGCTTAAGAAAAAAAAGAACCTAATGCCTCTACATATTAAATCTAAAATTTTGTTCCGTTAAATATTTCTCTATTCCCATCAATATTATTGTAATAGATGTCTTATCAAGCTGTTATTTAAATTTCAATATTTTAATCATTGACGTTATTTTAAAATTATTTAATTATATTACAGATTCCATACTTTGATATCAGAAGCAATTAAATATTTATTTACTATTATCTTAAATATATTTCAGTTAGTTCTCTAACACACTTAATTTGTAATACATTCATCTGATAATTATGAGCAACTTCAGCATTTTCATAAATAATAAAAAAATTCTGACTCCATATTATACATATGACAGAATTTTTAATTCCCTGTTCATACATTTTTTTCAAGCTTCTGCTCTGAATTTACTCTACTTAATATCATATCATATATTTGTTTTCATCACTTTTGTTGTTTTGTATTAGAATTTGTATATTGATGTACTGTGACGTTTCACAACTCTTTTCGAGTGTAAGTCAGAGCTTTGTAAATTAGAATGTTCTTCAAATATCAGCGAGAACTAAGTTCTGGCCTTAAAGGCAGACATGAATTCTTATTCTGGTCGGAAATGGAAAATAAGAGAGGCTAGCAAAGTTTTAAAATAAAATAAACGTTAGTAAAACTTAAAATCCTTGCAAGCTAACTGGTAATAAATTTCCTAAAATGTTAGTTTTCGGAAAATACTTTATAAACGATTGCCATGTGTAATTTGCAAAGGTTTAATATACGCAGTTAATTTGAATTTTATTTTTTGCTTTTTTTGGAAATCTAGGAGAACCACAAGGGCAAGCTTCGAAGACTATATACTGAGAAACACTGTTGTAGTGCATTCACGCGATACATTTAAATGATTATTTTTTTTAATAAATTTTATGCATAAACCATCATAACTCTAGTTAACAGAAAATGTTTCTTACGTCTTGGTCTTGATTTCTAAAAATCTTTAATTTTTAGTATGCAGTTTATTTTGCAACCCAGTTTTAAGTTTCAATGAAATTATTTGTAAAGAGATATGGCCTATAAATTATGCTAATAATATATCTAACTGTTGTAATTTATAATACAACGAGTACATTGATTTATAATGTACTAAGTTGTAATTTTTATAAAAATTTTGAGCGGCACTGGAACTGATAGCTGTTGTTTCCAAAGCTATGTATTAGATTCCATTTTCTTTTTCACTAATATTTTATGATATAAGATATTTTACAGTAGTAGACAGATAAATTTTATTCCAAATATTTAAATCTATAATTCATCACACTTTTGAGTATACTAATACCGTACCTTCTGTTTTCTTTAATACAGGGTGTACCGTAAATGTTGCGACAAACTTCTAGGGGAGGTAGGGCACATCATAAGGATTAAGAATTGCATAGAAACCTATACCCGGAAATGTAAGTGATAGCAGAGGTAGAAGATGGGAAAAGAAGCAAGAGTGATTAATTTGAAAAGTTTATTGGGCATGAATATAAATGGTGTACGACAGCTTGAATGTTACAACAGATGCTCGAAGTTGGCACCATCAGACGCCAAACATGCCTGACAGCGACAGACCATTTGAATGCCTCGAATTATTTGATCTTTCTGGAGCAGGCTCTTCCCGATTTGCTTGAAACGATGTTCCACCAAGTGTGAGGCGTGACATATGGTTCCAAAATGATGGGACTTCTGCTCATTTTGGACTGGATGTTCGTAGACATTTGAACATGTCATTCCCGCATCGATGGATTGGGCGTGGTGGACCATTTCCCTGGCTCAACGGTCACCGGATTTATCGAGCCTTGATTTCTTTTCGTGGGAAGCCATCAAAAGTGTGTATCACGATCCTGTTGTATCTGAAACGGATCTCGTGGCAAGACTCGTCTGCGCAGCTGCTACAATCAAAGAAACTCCCGGTGTGTTTGAACATGTCCGGCAATCAATGGTCCGTCGGTGTCAGGCATGTTTGGCGTCTGATGGTGCAAACTTCGAGCATCTGTTGTAACATTCAAGCTATCGTACACCATTTGTATTCATGTCCAATAAATATTTCAAATTAATCACTCTTGTTTCTTTTCCCATCCTCTACCTCTGCTACCACTTACTCCTGACATTTCCGGGCATGGGTTTCTATGCAATTCTACCACCTCCAGAAGTTTGTCGCAACATTTACGGTACACTCTGTATATTGTTCTCACTATAGTAATTTCAGGACATCTTCCGTTCACCCGCGATCATGATGTAAAGTCCGTAAACGCTGATAGCTCGATTCGGATTCAAATCTAGATGAATGGGCAGGCTGCATGAGAGTTTTTGTGGTTTTTCTCGTGTAATGTATAAACGAGCCAGTTTCTCTTGAAAACTACCCCAGGTAGGTATGTCTTCTCAAAACCAAATAACCTTCGTGTGGTTTGCAGTAATTCAAATAAATCAAAACTAACAAAGGTTTTTCCTGTTTCTATACATAATTAATATGGAAGTAATATATTATGCATAATGGACACTTCACTGTATGAGGTAATACATATATATTTAATTTATACTTTAAAAATACTGCAAAATTTTATTCATTGATAATTTTCTTCTTTACCGCTGTGCTATCTCTTTACCTCCTTTAGTAATAAAATGATAAGTATAGAAATTAATTCAGTTTTTATGGATAATACCTCTTAACAATCTATCCATACATTTTTCCCGAGACATAGATTTTATAACGATATCGTTAAAATATGGATTAATTCCATCTAATTTGATTAATACATTAAATACGGAATTTACAGTCAGTTGATTAAACTGGTTTTTAAGCATTTCCGTGATTTTAAGCCTAATAATAAAGAATTTATTACAGAATATTGAAAATTTCATAAAATATTCTTGATCATTATTATAGTAAAGAAATATACGTAGCCTTTCGTCCATATGTTATTTTATTATTAGTAGTAGTATAAAGGGGCTTTGTCCCTGAAGGACTATTGCCTGTATTATATTTAAAGAAATTAAATAATGAAGAATGTGCATAAATGTATGTATGTTTCTCGCATTGTCATAAAACGACGGTAAATAGAGCCATCGAATTTTGAATGATGTAATCCCGCTGTGAATATGGGCATCTGGAAGCCCATATTTGAAATTTGGAATTATTTTTATTGTTTTTTTGTTTTTTGAATTTGTTTTATTACCGATTTCAGATTTTGTAAAACTTTAACGAATTTTTTATTAACAAGCTCAATGATTTCAAAGCGAGCGATGGCAACGTTGTACAGAAAAAACATTTTTACCTCCAGTGCGTGAGACTGTGTATAGGAAATTCTAAAGATATGCTCAGTTTAAAATTATTTTGCAATATTGTTCTTTAACTGAGTTTTAAGTGCGACGGACGTGATATTTGATAAATAAAGGTAACACGCAAAATGTTACAAAAACGCTTCTTTGGACGTAATTTAAAATCTGAAACCTTTCAGATTTTCTTCTTCTTCTTCTTCTTATTATTATTACTACTATTATTATTATATTCATCATTCAGATTTTCTTTTTATTATTATTATTATTACTACTATTATTATTATATTCATCATCATATCGTGTCTTCCAAATTCACGACTTTATATTAAAAAAATTTTATCAGGATATTAACTGCAAGGGACTGCCAAATATTTCTATCACAAATGTTAATGATTAAAAAAGTAATAAATTAAAAACGACCTGTTAATGTTATTCAGATTTTCCCAGATTTATTACTGGAATTTTTGCGTCTCAGTTTCTGGTTTAAAAGAATTTTTTTAACCTATTAATTATTGGATCTGAATACGTGAGATGAAATATGTTAATTTGTATTGTAGCTTATCTTATTCTTCCTTTCTAGATAAATTTTAGGAAAATCTTGCTTGTATAATAATTTATTTAAAATTTACGATTATGCCTAAATAATTCCAAATTTATGATAGTATTGTTGTAATAGATTTCATGTTAAGCTTTTGTTTACTTTTAAATTTTTCTCCTTTGTTTGTTTAGTTTTATTAGGAACTTGACATTTTTAATATCGCATTCTTACACATATATATGTAATAAAAACAAATTTAGAAGTACTGTTGTGGGAACACTGAGAGGTAGAAACACAGAACTGATGGCGCAATACGTAGATAGCATATAATGTAGATCCATACTGAAAAGGAAGAATTCTGATTCCGTAGCATGCTAAAATGTTGAATTCATAATGACCAGAAAATTGGCAGTCTAATAGTGCCTATTCAAGAACATTTAAATTTTACTATATTGTTGCGATCAGAAGAGAGCATAGCGAAATAGCATTCAAGCCATAACAGAGATAGAAGCTAAAGTGTGCAATTATCCGATATGGAAGCTCACCAAGAGAAGGTTTTGGTTGAGAGTAGAAAGATTTTAGTTTTCAAAATTTTGAGTTCAAGTTCCGAATTAGCTACGTCAGAAGAGTAACGCAAGCCATATGACATAGATTAATCTAGAAGTAGCGCAGTCCGGAAACGTTATTAATGCTTTTAGAATACAGAGAGGGAATAGCCAAATTAAAAATGAGGAATTAAGAGGCTATTACTAAATTAAATTTTAAAGCTGATTTACATGATTTTATCTTGCATATATATTTTTCTTTATATCGTTGACATTACAGCCTCTATAGTTTAGTATTCAATTTTTCTCAGGGTCGTTGAATTATATACGTTACGTTACTGTTGCAGAGGCATTTATAATCCACGCGGCCTGGCAAACTTGGCCATTTTACGAGATATAGATGTTTAATTTATCATTGATACTACTTGGTACACTGCCGTATCTCAGAAGTTTACTATTAGGTATGGTATAATTTTTTTTTAAAATTACTTTCCAAATTAAAACTTTCCGTAGCTTTACTAATTTCAGCATCGAAGAGCAATGAACATGCACTTTAAAAATTTTTATAAGCATTTGCAATATTACTTTAATGTAAAAAATTATTTCTAACACACTGGTACATGCAGTGGCACCGAATAATTGCTTGCACTCCGCTTAACTGCATTAAATTTTCTAGTCCAGCTTAGATTGTATTACTATTATTTCTAAAGGAAGATGTCAAATTAAGTTTAATTTTTAATTAATTAGATTAATTTAATTAGCTTAGACTGATGTAATGCATAAAAAACCTAATTCATATGCTTTATAATTACCTAATTTATGATACACCGCCCAACCGGGGTAGTGGTTAGCGACGCTGAGTGCCGTACCGAAGGTCCCACGTTCGAATGCCTTGAAAAGGCATGGATGTTTGTAAAGGTATACTGTCATGGGGGCAATCTAAGTATGCGGCGAGACAGAAGTCCTCTGGAGAGGTTGGTGGTAGGGGAAGAGGGTGAGAGACTCTCGGATACGCCCCCCCCCCTCGGTGTGCTCTCCATCGGAGGCGGAACTGTGTAAAGTCGTACTGTCAACTGCATGGTACTTAAGGCTCTTGCCAGCGACAGCGCAATCTTGCTGTCCTCGCCACGATATATTTCATGGGATTGTTCTGATGTTACCGTCAGACAAGTGAGATAGGTCACAACAACAACAATAATTTATGATACAATAAACATTTTCATTATTACTGTAATTAATGAAAGATACTTCTAATGCCAGCGCTTGTGTGCACTAATACCTTTTATTTTCTTTGCTAGATCTTGCGTTTATTAATGTTATTACCTATGTTCCTTTTCTTTTTTACCCGCTTTGACTATTATTTAGTTTCAAAATGTAGAATTTAGTGTTAATCACTCAACGTTTTGAAAGGGGGAGGGCATTGTTAGGTGTCTTCTTCGAAAAGTGTGAACACTCCAAAGGTGTCTGGAAAGAAAAAAAGTTTTCGTGCAGTTTTGCCTTACGAGGTCTTAAAATTCGTCTCGCGGATATACCATTTTTCATCCCTTTATCGTGCAGTCAGACGATACCGGAGAAAGTAATAAAGCCTCTTCCACAGTTCTTGTCTTTTGAACCGTAATTGTTTCCATAATTCTTTCTTTTTGAACTAGAATTGTTTCCATGATTGTTCCTTTTTGAATCATAATTGTTTCCATAACTGTTTCTTTTTTAACCATAATTGTTCCCATAAGTGTTCCTTTTTGAACCATAGTTGTTTCCATAATTGTTCCTTGCGCAAATACATCCTGAATCGAATTGGATCGACCATGCAGTGTTCTTTCCACTCTGGAGGTCATAACATGATGCGAGTCAGACTGCAAAGAGTACGTGAGAAGAAAACTTTCTGTTACTTATTTTTAGAGTGTCTGGATTAGTAAATGTTTCTATTTCAGGTACGAACTTAGAACACACGCAGCATTTATTAAAATTTTAAAGTTTTGAATGAGAACATGCCTTCTAAAATTAACAAGAAACAGAAAGCTGTTTGTAAAAATATTTCTATAAATTGCAAATAACCTCTAAGTGGTAAAAAGTTTTAGCATTCTATTAGTAAGCCTAACATTTTAATTACTAACTGGGGATAAACCTTTTAAAGTGTAGATTCAGGTAAAGCATCACTGCATTAAGGGTTAAAATCAAAACTTCTTTAAATAATAACTTTTTTATAGGTTAAAATCAACATGAAAACATTATTATTACAATCATGCAACATTTTATGCTGAAACTTATTAATCATTTTATTCTTTTAAGGTTTGTTAAAACGCGTAAAATCATTCATATTTTAATTTTTTAAATATTCAGATTTTATCTTTGCTCAGTTAGTTTCTAATGGTAATGGAATCTCAGAGGTTATAAAAAAAGTTATTTAAAATAATCAGATGAGTTTTTTCTGCCTTCAGAGCATAAAGATTATTTTTTACCCACGTGTTATGGAGAATTTAAAGTGCGTCATCACTTTATGTCTGAATTAAAATGTTTATGTAGTTCAACATAAATCATCTTATTCGTATGCAAAAGGACACATCATATAGTCTTGTTTAAATATTTATGCAGTGAATTCAGATATAAATGAAAAAAAAAAGAAACAGATAAATAACAGGAAGCATGTCTTCTTCCGGTAGCCTCAGGGGATCTTACTCCCACGATTTCAAGGCTTGTCTTAGTTATGAGAAAGTTATTCACTTTTGTTTTAGAAAGCTTCCTTTGTTTACAATAGGTATAGGAGCTAAAATCTTGATTCCCTAGAATGATTTATATAAAAATTATTCGAAAGTTTTTAGAACCATTAAAGGTATAATATGCTTCTGAATGTTGTTTATTGTAGACAACAAGGAAACTTGTTCACACCCACGTTTGTTAGCTTTCAAAAGGCAATATGGTTAAATACACAGAAAGAGCAATTATTAAAATTTAATTCTTATTTACATTTTATGAATCTCTTTCCTTCTGAATAGAGATATTAAATTATAAATATGTAGCAAGATACATCAAAATTGTCTGTAGATGATTGGATAAAAGATTGCTGAAACTGGTAATGAGAAAGTTATTTTATTGATTTTATTGAACGACACAAATTTTGAGATCCAAAATGCCTTTAGATTTAGCCATGTAAGCAACAAGCAAGGCAAGCCATGACAACGTAGACTCGGCAACATTTTTATTTTTTTAACATTTTACATTAGTGGGTAGTAGGAGCTCCCTAACATAATTTGTTTATAGTAGCTCCCTAACATAATTTGTTTATAGTAGCTCCCTAACATAATTTGTTTATAGTAGCTCCCTAACATAATTTGTTTATAGTAGCTCCCTAACATAATTTGTTTATAGTAGCTCCCTAACATAATTTGTTTTCTATTCGTCTTTATCAATAAATACCACATGCTATTATATAACATTTCGTTGTTATTAATAAAACATTCCCTGCGGTATTATTATTAATAAACATTTTGGCATTATTCTTTAAGATATTATTATTCGTTGTTATTAATAAGACATTACCTTGTATATTCTTCGTTATTAAATATTTCATTTTTCCGAAAGTTGCAACTTTCTTTCATCCCATTTTACCTAAATTTCTTGATTACACTTATAACATTCGCCAACCTTCATTATGTTATTATATAGATTTTAAAGAGATATTGATCGAAAAGCAGTTTCGTTAATAAATCATGTGAAAAATTTCATAATTTACTCAATAAATAATTTTAGCGAACTTTGAACAGAAGCAATAACGTTATAAAATGCATTTGCCCAACAAGAAGGAAAATACTTTTGTATAATTTATTTATAATGATAATTCAAAATACACCAGTTTTAAATATTTGTCGAATGCTAATTTATTTGATTAGAAGGTGGTAGATGCACTTGAACGGACATATCATATTGCCTTCGAAATCAAATAACATTTTATTTTAAACCGGTAAAATATCAGTCCTTCGTTCCGCCATTTCTTCATGTAAAGTATTCTAAAAGCTATTAAACTAAGTATACTTTCCGTGATTTTCTTTTTTTCAAGCACCTCTTATTACTAATGAGACATTTAGTCATTTCGCAATTAGTTTCTTAATACATAATGTTACTTATAAAATATTTGATCTTTCTGGCATATTTATTAATCAGTACTACAGCACCTGAATTATTTGAACTTTTTACACCGCGTTTTCAAATCTACATTACCTGAAATATTTAGGCCATTATGTTTAAGCTGTAAAAAAGGTCCTACTCACTTTGTGTAATAATTTTCGTAAAGCAGTAAGCTTTTGCATGACACTTCATTATAAAACGTAAGCTATTTTTCCTTCAGCCTACTTATTAGGTATATTCCCTATGTTATATCATAACAGATGTAAATAAAAAAAAACGCCAGACTTGAAAAACTAGCTTATATTTCTAATTCTATGTCAGTACTTGAAAAAGTGTAATCTAAGTGAAGCCGTCAAACTGAATGTCGATAAAAAAATTCAAACGAAAGAATTCCCAGGAATAAAGTATAATTGCGCGATATTTATTGTGCGCAAATACATCCCGAATCGAGTAAACGCATAAACCGCAGTCTAACACAATAGCTAATGGCACTATCATGCGCTTTGTAAAAAGAAGACTCCCAACGATTACCGCTTTTCCTAGAGCGCAAAGGGGAGCTAATAGCGTAAACAATTTCGTGCATAAGCGTTTGGGTGGTTTGCGTTTCGCTTGGAAAACCTAGCAACTGCGGAACGATCTCGTGCGTGGCTACCGACCAAGCCACTTCTTTTCTTCTCCGGAGATACAGCTTTAATAAATTTTCCGTCTGGAGTAAGAAGCTGCTAGGCGATAAAACCGGTGATTATGCAGGAGGTCGTGATCAAGGTATATCATTGTGACAAGATTATCGGAATCGGAATATTACCTGAAAAACAGAACAACTGACTCCGGCCGGGTCACTTTTCGGAGCGGTCATGAAGCCAGGGCCCTCTTAGCCCAACCTGCATCCAGTAGCACAAAAGAGGATAGAATAATCATTTCCTGATGGTAATAATGATAATAACCCAAGCTTCTGCGGATTATTAAATTACGTTAGCTTTTTGATATTTTTTGTATATGACTATTACAAGCAGATTTTATTGCTTATTAATGTATTTTTAATGCGATATAATTAGTGTTTATTGCATACACTGTTTGATCGCAAATATAAACTGCGTTAATTATTATTTCTTATGTATTTTAACTATCGTGAACTTTAATGCAAATTAACAAGTCCTCTTTTTATACAACACTTGATATATGTTAATGTTTTGGCAGAATTTATTGTCTCGAGAAGTTTGCAGTTAATGATTGTAGTTTTATTACATTTATCCAATAGAAAACGTAAAGAAATGTTTAATCAGATGTTTTCAGAAGCGAGAAAGACTTGTATGTTTTAAATAAATGTGTAAGTAAAGATAAAGTTGAAAAATTGCTATTAGAGAGAACCCAAAATAAGACGAGGAATATGTCTTAAACGTTTAACCTAGGAAAAAAATAATTAAAAATATTTAATAGTTTATTATAATAATCTACAATAGTATTTCCAAAATATTTTATAACCAGAAACTAATCTATAAATCAACAAATTCTTACAATTTAATAAACATTCGCAGCAGTCAATAGAGAAACAATTATTCAATTTAACTATTTTATGATTGCTACGTAATTTAAATCATCATTAAGGTATATTAATAATATAATCGTATATCTGTCACTGAAGCAACAGTTTGGTAAAAACTAATTTGAAGTATTTTTAGTTTCTACACATTTTTTGAATTGAATAATTCCGAAAACACATTTTGATTAATTTTCGCATCAGTGCCTGTTATCTAATAAAATTTATGTCTCTTGATCTTCGTTCTTTATTCAAACTGCACATTTCAGGCATTTAGAATTTGAATATTTGAGCTAGTGATTCTTCTTGAATGCAACTCTAACATTCGATTAAATTCTGGTTCTGGAGCTTTGTTTAGAATTTCTTTGAGGCTTTTCTTGTTTAATTTAAGGGATTTTCTTGTTTATTTGTTTACTTACTTTGTCAAGTAGAATTTCTATTTCTCTTGTATCATTCTATAAAATTTATTTTAAAAGTGAATATTAAATATTTGACAGGAGTATTAAATAATATTCTGAAATTATCATTTTGAAATTTTTTAAGTTTATTTTTGTCTTTATTAGGTTTTCCAATCTGTTATAAAAAAGGAATGGTTTGGGCAGAGCACTTAATCGCTGAAAAGCGAAGTAAACGGATTTATTCGTACAGGCTTTTATGGTCAAAATATAATCATATTTGATGAGCATGGCAACATTTTAACTACTTCTTTAATAATTCAGAGAAGTCAAATACACTCAAGACCAATGATTTTTTTTTGGTCAAATATCATAAGAAAATTTCTCTATTCCCAGAATTACAGCTGGGAATTACACTGTCGTTGGCATCAAATTTCACTATAAGGTATTTTGCTTCCTTAAGTAAAGAGTTAATTATAGTTTAGTCTTATGTATATTTAGATTATGGCAAAACACTCGAGGTCTATCTGCCTGAGGGAAGGGAAGCCTTCATGAAGAGCCTTCTAGGGGAAAATGGCTCGTAATTATGTTACACTCGGGAAAAAATATGAAAACTTCCATGTATCTAGCTCATTCGTGGGAATTTGAACTCGAATTGTACTGCAGTGTTTAGCGGTACAAACCGCGTTTTAGCGGTACCATATAGCTGAAAGTGAGTATTGATGAACATTTGTAATTCCTGTTATTTATTTGTTTATTAATTTAACTTCGGTTCCTGGCCTAAAAGCAAAGTGTACTGTTTGGTTCTTACGTAATATGTAACCAGAAACGTCAAGGCATAATGCTTATATTTCTACTCAGAAGTGCTGAGATATTAAGCAGAAAAATGTATTGATGATATTAATCACTTAAATTAAGTTATTTATAAGCATAAATCATGAGCTCAGAAATCGGTATGTTATAGTAAAGTAAGTATTTAAGTCAAACAAAATTCTTCTAGACAGTTTTCTTTTTACATTAAATTTCTAACAACAAAATATAGGCGTTAAATGGATGCAATAGATTGTCAAAGAAGTTTTTTGAGAGAAAGAATGAAATCTGAGTTAGAAAACTGCTGTCACTGAAAACTGAAAATATTAAAACTTAAAATCAAGATTTAATTAAATCTATATTGCAGTCACTTGAAACTACATAAATTTATTAAAGTTATTTAATCAATGTTAAGATTAACATGAGGTTCTTCATAGCCGGAACAAGGATGAGGTACTTGCCTCAGGTGAACGGCTAAGATAAGCGCCAAATTAGCTGCAAAATTTTAGAAATGCCTTTAAGAAATACATTATTATTGTTAACTTTAAATTTTGAAACATATTGAAAAACAACGTTTCAAACTAGCACATTTAATACAATAAAAACGGTGCTATATACTTGAGTACTCGCGCGCTTTTTTTTAATCCATTAACCAAACTACTAAAGTAAAAATTTGATGAAATGTTAACAATTAAATATTTAAACTGAGACAGAAAAACTATTTTCATATAATTTATATAATTTTCAGTTCATTATTTATACTTTACCTTTGTAGAAATTGCAGATTTATATTAAGACATCAAACGATAAATCATTGTAATTGATTGAGACTAAAGCTTCCTTTAATCCCCGCCATTTAAAATTTCGCATATGTTTTCAAGGAATTTAAAAGTGGAACGTAAAGAAAAAGCAAATAAAGTACTGAAATAAAAAAATTCTGAAACTACGAAAGTTGCACACTTAACAAAGCGATTAACCTAATATCGAACCCTGCCAACAGACTGGCTGCATGGGTGTTTTCGCGGTTTCTCCCCCGTATATAACTCAAGTACCAATAAGTTGTTTCCCTAAAATGCGCTCAACGAAGTTTTCCTTCTCCTAAGCCAAATAACCCTAGCATGTTTTGCATACTGAATTGAACACACTAACAAAATAGAAGGTGCGTTTCTTTCTTTAAGGAAAATGAGAGAAAATAACCTTCGGAAATGTCAAAATTTAACTTTAAAGCTGAATATATCAACAGAATTATAGAGAAAAGGAAAAATAAAGTTAATAAATCAGTTTGCCAAGAAATAATTGATTAAAAAACTAAATTTAACAGAAAAATTCTCTTTCTAGTTGAAGAAAAAATGTCAGGGATTTAAGTATTTTAAAAAGTAGTAGTTTTTACGCAACTCTTCAATATTCAAATGATATAAATGCTTTAGTGGAAATATTTAGTTTTAAAAACTGCACTATTTCAACAATTCTGGTCACTTTAAGCAAAATCTGATCTTTTAAAGATAATTCGGGACTGTAGTTTAATTGGATCATATTTAAATTTGGAAATTGCTTTAAGTATATTTTTAATTTTGCCAGTAACTTATGTTGGGTGAAAAAAGCTTCAAAACGCTTTAAAAAATAGAAACAAGCAAAGAAAATAAATGAAATAAAAAATAAATAATTACGTAAAGAAATTATGCAAAATCATTTCTTGGCCCCAAAACTTTCAAATACCATTATTTTCTGTTTAGAATATAAATTAAATAATCAAGTAGATTTTTAAACAAATTATTGTCGATTTTATTTTATAAAAAGCAAGAAAATTACATTACAAAAAGAACTTGAATATTAATATAATAAGTTTTATGTTAATTGTAGTACTATTTATACTACGTCAGTGCTCTTTATTGTTTTTCAAACTTTTAAAACACTTTAAAAGGTTCAAACTTTTTAGCTTTTAAAGGAACTTTTTAACATTTATAAATATTACATGTAATAACTTTTTGAATGCATAAAATTATGATTACACACGTTATAAGATTTATGAAATAGTTTTATATAAATTAACTTTGTTTGATATGGACGTATACGAATACATTTAATTTGATTGTATAAGGGCTTTTATTGATTGATAAGGGATTTGATTGTATAAGGGATTGTATAAGGGCTCTGGGCTTTTAACCAACTCGCAGCAGTTTAAACTGTAACTCTCATATACTATTTGTGAACCTTCCAATGTTGTAAGTATTTATATCAATAGATTTAAGGATTAAATTAATTATATTTAATTTTCCCAAATTAAAAAAAAATATGAGCTGGTGTGAATTAAATAGAATATTCTTTCTCCGAAAGCTGGTGAATTTTGAACGCTTTAGATAGTTTGCAATTTTCAGACCAATATAAGTAAATTCCAACAAAATATTTAGCATTCTTAAATTATAGCAGAGAGTTTACTGCAATGCTGTATATTTGACAGATCATATAATACTTCCTTCAGCCGTTTCTAGACCGTTCTTCTTCATTCGCTTGTTGTCACACAGAACTACCTTTTTTATTGCTAATGAATTAATTGCGAAAATATTTTAGTTTAACATTGTGATCACACGCTAAAACGTTAGATGAAATAGGCTAAATATTTTTTCTGAAATTTCCTGCACAATTCAGTTACTCAGAATATTATGCTAAGTATTCATCTGTATATTCATCTGTATCTGTATATTCATAGCATATGTTATGAAGAATGTGGAAATCTGAATCATTCCTTGAGGTCTTGCTATCTCTGCTCAGAATATGATAATATAGTAAACTGCAACACACAAGTATTTCGAATATCATTTTAAACGTATAGCATCCTTCCCGCTCGCCTGAAATCTTTTCCAAATAAAAAAAATCAGCAAAAGAGTTTTTTTTTTCAGATTATGAACTTGCCTGGTCACAATAGTTGAGTAGACTGAAACTGAACTTAATTGCTATACCTTCCTTAAGTTTTTTCTAAGAATTCAGTTCTGTATTGGAAAATAATGATAAGTCTCAATTTAGGAAGCATTTTTTTAAATTTGGAAATAAAAGATGTCTAGGCCACGCATATCTATTTTCAGTATGCCCCAGTTTTGATTTTTGAAATGCACTGAACGTATTATGACGCATTGTATGCCTAGAGCTTAAAAATTCTGAACGCAATCCATTGCATACACTAACATTATTTACCATGTAACGCCCCTTTCATTTCTTCCAAAGTACTGAATGTGGCAGCTAGATATTTACTGGTTTCTGTGAGCAGTTTTAGAACTAACTTGTCTTGTCGAGAAGTAGTTGACCTCGGATGATCGTTTTGTGTCATTCTATTACATAATCTTGTTTTTCCTAAAACATGTAATGAGTCAGCTTAATATCACATTTTTGTAGAAATGATGTTTAAATGCCAACATGCCGTCTGTATGAACTTTAATTTCAGTGATTTTATTCTATTCTTCGACAAGTAGATTTCTTCATTTCCATCTGCCAGGTGAGAGTAACGTTTATAGTTACATAGAATATTTTTTGTTGATTATTTCTGAAGGCTAATCATTTTTATTTCTCTTATTTTCCTGCCTTTAAGAAAAGTAAAATTCAATTTTAAATACAAATATTTGTACACTTTTTTTCACAACTATTCAGGAATGTCAATAACGATTTATACGCATGTCTCGGATTGTGCAAATTTATATACTTAATTTTTTTAAATAAATTTGAGTAAAAATTCCTTTTAGATATTTATTAATAAAGTGATGATGTACACATTGACTGTCCATTCCTTCTTTTCCCTTTTTGCTGATGGGGTCATTTATATATTGTTATGCGTTTAACTAATTTTATTACATTTTACAATTGCCGTACATAATAATACCAATATTTGGCTGTGTGCTAAGCTTGTAAAAGCTATTCTTGCATCATTAAAATACTACTGGAACTCACTAAGTGAAGTACATAATTTTTTAAAATTAGTGCGCAGGCAACAAAATAGAATGATCCTGGAAAGTGTGAGCCAATTACTTATTTTACTGCAATGTTAGAATATAATACACAAACATTTTTCGAGATATTGCGAGTTCAATTATAGTCCGCCGGAACAAAGAGAATGTCGCTTTGCTGCATAGTGTATGGATACTTTCGCTCCTATATGGATACAAAGATTTATTTACGCCATATAATTATCATAATTTAAGAAACAATGAGTCTAATTAGACTTTCTTATAATTTGAGTATTTGCATCTGTAACATTTTAAAATTATTTGGAGATTTTTTTCTTCCAGTTTGTAGCTTGGTTATCTGTATAACATAAGATCCTTAGCCTCCGGTGTGTATTTTTCTCCAATATTAACTATGCCTAGGTTCTGATTTAAAATGAGAGACGGATCACCCTTTTTTATCTTCTAAGGCAACTATTTCATTATTAATAATTTTAAATTCAATATAATACCAGTGAAAAAGTTTGAAAGACTGAAAAATTAACAGTCTGTATTAAATTTACGAAATATCACGTCCAGAAAATTAATTTTTTTTAATTTGTAGAGGTATCCCATCCACTAAGAATTACTGGAAACTAAAATCGATTTTCAACATATGAATGGAGTAATATTGAATGAGTGTGGCGTAGCAGATTATGAAAGGAGTGGCGTAGCAGATAAAGATTACCTACCTATAGTAAGGGGTGCCTTTGTTGTGGACTCTTCGAAGGAAAACTCGCTATGCCTATGCTACGAAAATTGGGGAAACTTTCATATAACCAATATATTACACTCTTCGTGGTTTTAACCATTAGTCTAGTCGGCCAAGATTGTGAAAGGCTGCCACACTAGGAAATCTTAGCATTACAGATCAAAATTAATGTGAAGGATTCATCCCATGGGTATAATAAATTTGAGGGAATGCGTGTATCAAATTAGGAAGAAAGTGCAAGAGCAATCGATGCATGAAGTTTAAATAAAATTTAAGGAGGTGTTTCTGAACAGATATTTAGGAGTTTAAATAAAATTAAAGGAAGTGTTTCTAAAAACATGTTTAGGACGTGTTTCTGTATTCCAAGGAGTTATAAGGAGTTCTAAGGCGGTGTTTCTGAATAGAATAGGATTCTAGTAATCATAGGATTAATCTGAAAATCGAGGAATACCAATATCAAACTTCCTGTTTGAAACGGAATTTAACTTAATTTCATTATTCCATGAAGAAAGGAATAACGAAGAGCTATAACATAGCTAGCCCTGAAAATTATTTAAACATTATAAAATATGACGCGAAGATAGTATACAGCAGCATATGTTCTGACGGAATAAACAGTTAAAAAATTTGGAAGGTATACAAATATGTACAGTAATACTTTCTTGTGTTAATTTCTAAATTGATCAGAAATTTCTCGAGATTCCTATTTTGTTAAATTTAACACTGCCTTACTATAGGCAACGCAATAAAAGCGAAAGCCTGAGATTACAAATAATTTGAAATGGATAACCTTTATGTATTGCGTTTGCTAACGTAAGATTTTCTTTTTCCGTCGAAACAGCTGTTAGTCATTTCGCTTCTTTAAAATTTTCATTAGTAATTCATTAGTGCATATTCTTGCTTCAGTTGTGAAAATTCACGTTTTACGGATGATGCAATCAACTCTTTTTTCATGCAATAATCTTTATAAAACTAAATGAAGAATTCGTTGCTAATCTTCGATGAAGGTTTAAGGGCTAAGACTATATTAATGAGTAAGTTTGAAATTAAAGAGAACATGGGCGTGATTATTTAAATTATTATTTTATTAAAATATTATATAAAAGTTGATGCTAATTAATATAGAGTATATTAACTAAGTAACTACAAATGCAGTATGTAATTTCTTCGTCTCTTTAAAGAAGTCATTAATCGAATAGCTTGGATTACTGTAAACCATTATCTAAAAAAAGTATACGTTGGATTAATTTGGAAATTAACAATAGGAGATGCAACCAAATATTTGGCTCTTCTTCAATAATTGAATTTTTCCTCGCTGATCTACTGTTAAAGATCATACGTGCTTCCGCACAAATAAAATAAATAATCTTTAAGTTATACGAGTGTACGTCACTTCCAATCCTTTAATATTTCGCTAACTCATGCTGAGGCAAACCTCTCTAAGAAGACAGGTTACACGCTCGAAAACACTTCATTCTTCTTACTTTTGATGCACTTTTCACTTAATATTCTCAGACGGTCTATGTATGAAATCTATTCTGGTGTACAAGAAAAGCGGATTGCCTATTCGATCGCCAGCATTTTTGAAGTTCCACTACCCAAGTGGATTGACACACAGTAAAGAGAACAAAAAGTGGACGTGATGATTGCCGTTTCTTGGGAAGGCAGCTGACGTAATTGAGTCATAAGTTAGAATGTGGCCCACGGCGAAACTTTATGAATCAAAATACACCAATGGGCACTTCAACAGCCGTGCATTGAATAATTCATCGCAGTGAAGAGTACAGCGGTGAATGGACTTTCAATAAATCTCGTGCTTTATGTGTCCATATGTTGAATGCAACGTCTTTTCAAAGCTTTGGAGGTAAGGTGGGTTCGTCCCCTCAAAAAGGGCGTAAGAAGCGTAATGCCCAGTATAATCAGTCCGTGAGTTTCGGGAGGGTAATAATACTGCTCAGCTGGCGTTATTCAATTTACTAAATTTATTTTGAAATGAGATTTAAATCTTTCAAGTTATCTCCGCAATTTTACCTCACCAAGTTAACAAAACGGGCCAAATGGAATAAACCTACTTAGTCATATAAGATTAAGCACTAAATTAGTCCAAGGAAGTGAAGCGTTTTTTTCATTTATGTAGTTATGTGATTTGGATCAGTGTTTTCTCTGTTATTAATTTTATATACTAACTAATACAACGTCATGGCTTAAGCAACTTGATATTCGAAATTCCTGTAATACACTTAGACTGATGACAAATTTGACTCAGAATGACGAAAAGACATTTTGAAGTAATCGAAATCCTAATTAAAAAGACTAAATTCATAAAATTTGAAGAATAGAGTTTGAAAATCACCTTTAAAATAAAATTCTTTTTCTAATGTTTTTGTAAGCTCAGTCACAATTCACTTGGAGATATTTTAGTAAAACCTGGTACTTCAAGGAAATTTAAATTCAAGCTTAGAAAATTATTAGGGGAGTAATGGTTATACTTTGAAAGCTATACTCGAAACTCGAAAACTATAGTAATTTTTTTAAGGAGTCGTATTATAAAATTTACAGAAGTAACTAATTTATATTTTCGGATGAATATTATATTCGTCTGCATTGAAAATTCAGTAAGCTGAACACTGATTAACTGGTTCTGTAATGTTTAACGCCATTCTCTTTGCCCTCATTTCTCTTTTTAAAGAATGAAGACTTATATTTTGGAACGAAAGACGTGTCTCCAACAAAATAGCAAACACAGTATTCACCTGCGTTTTTAAATTGCCTATTTCTGTTCTCGTAGAACCTGCCGTTGCACATAAAATGCAAAACTGCAAAAGAAGCATCACTCTTACAAAGTTCTTATCAAACAGTATTATGATACAGAAGCACCACATTACCAGTCTTCCGCTAATAAACGAATCCGAGCATGTAAGTTAGGTTGAATATAGCAAAGTTCACATCTGCTTGAGAGAAGACATGCTTTCGTGGAGCCACCTGCCTCGTATTCATGTTTGTACACACAGTCAAAACCACAGAAACCAACTATACAGCCAGTCCGTTCGCCTGGTTCGAACCTAGGTTGAACTCCTGGCATTCAGAGATCTTATCTACTCGGTCATCAGTGGCGCCCGATCGTGTAATTATTAGGCATATGAGGAAAAGTTATCTAGAAAAAAAAACTCATTAAGATTTCTTAATTTCTGGTATTAAATATTTAACCCCTTTTTACCTGCGTCTAATTTATTTTAATCGTGAAATATATTTCCTAACAGAATACCATGTTTTATAATTTCTCTTAAATAGTGCTAAAAATTCTAGGTTAGTTAAACTTATTAAGGCAAGGCAACTCAAGGGCTATCTGACTATGAGAGGGATGCCTTCGGGAAGGACTTTTTAAGCAAACCTGACGTGTATCTAAGTTGCATATTCAGCCAGACCGCTCATTGAGATATGCACCTAAATCGCACTACCATTGTTCAGCGACATTACCGCTCGGCCACTGGTGGGCCACTAAAAGAAGCAGAACGTTAAATATATCCGATAAATTTCATGGATGATGTTCGTCTTCTAGAATGTGCAGCTCGTTAATTTTAAACTGAAATGAAACTTCACGCTGCTGTCAGAAGAAGTGCAGAGCTCGAAATTTTACAAATTCTTTTCACATCTCAAACACAAAATATGAAGTAATATGCGTTTCTATCTTTGTTTTTAAGCTGACTGATATATTACGGAAGAGGATGGATTATGTATGGAATATAAAACAATTAAGGGAAAAACATAAAATTTTACTTTTACCTGATGGTTAAATGTGCAGTTAAGAATAAAAACACTTTACTTTCAGATGCGGGCTAAGCAGATTTTCATTATCAAATAAATCATGAGGTATCAAACATTGAATCAATCATTAAACATAAAATTTTATGTTTCTTTATTAGACAAAAAAAAACATAAATGAAGTATGTGAGGATAATACTTAAGATTGAGTGCATCCGTCAGTGGCAGAGTGGAAAGACCAATGAACACTGGAGGTTCGAACACTGGTAATGTTCCTTATTCCTATTTCCCTTTAAAATTCCTCTACGAAGACCTACCCAGCACCGTAATCAGTATTACTACATCTAAGGGATAGTAGGCTGCATTATTCTGATATCGGAAAGGTTTAGATTTTTTTTAAATACAACTGCATGGTGAGGATATTAAAATGGAAATTTTGTGCCATCACTTCTGTCTTTCCTCTCAGGATTCATTATTAAAACTAACATTAATTTGCTTGAAACATGCATTAAGCATGTATTTTGTTCACTAAATTTCAGCCTTTTTGTTATTACAGATTAATTATGAATAATAACTTAGAGTTCGGCTTTGAAATATCGATTATCCCGTGTGATGCAGTATTTATTTGCTTCATCAGGTATTAGGATAATTTTCCAAAAATTATCGGAGTACTTCAGTATAAAGATAAATGCCGCTTGTACCCTTGCTAGAAATTTTTGCCTTCTTCATGTGATAGCATAAGGCTTTCTAATGTTCGTCGATAGTATTGATTAGAACATTCTAGAAACGGAGTCATCACACAAGTGCAACGCTCTGTACTTGTTCTATTAGAATTAGCTTTGTAATGTCGTATGAGCAATCTGTTATGAAGCAACTCTTGATCAATTCATTGACACAAAGAATGAATTAGCGTTCTGCACATAGTCAGTAGTTGCAGTGCCGTTATAGAAAACATCCCTATTAAGGAAGTATATATCTGAAAATTCAGTATTTTTGTGTTCTTCCATATTGCGAGATTGCTAGCTAATTGTTTACGAATCTTCTCTTTATGCAAGTTTTACAGTCTCGCATCAGCGAAATACGAAAGATATTCTACGCAGATTTTCCGGATGAATCTCTTTGCGATGAAATGCAAACTTACTCTGAAAAAAAGGTTTGTGTTACGTATTGACTTTTTGTTGCTTTATTTATTTATTTTACAATAACTGTATACGGTTTTTGCATAATAATGACGTCTCCCGTTACCGTTCAAACTCTGCAATGCTGAATACGGCTTTGATTCTATTATCGTATTTTTAAGACAAGTCAAAGACTGCTGATCACTTTTGTGATAACGGGAAAAAACACATATTGAACATTCACGGGTTGAATGTCTACTTGAGACTTTGAAAATGAATCTATTTAATGGTCCTACAGCAGTAAAAGTGACAACAGCTAGGAAAAGCTGTAGTTATCTTTTTCGTATCTTGAAAGAAATGAACAGCATTTACAGTTATACTTTAAATATCAGTGAGCCATATTATTGCTGGATTTTATGATTACGATGTTGCTATTTTCCTTGTCATTCTACATGTTTAGAAAAAGCTGTTCTTTCCACGTAATGCGCCATGAGATAATTAACGACATCTAAAAATGCTTGAATAAAATGGCTTTTGCCCGCCATTAAAAAAAAGGTGCTTGAATACTCTGCCAACTTTACATGTAGTATACGGCGTGATCCTTGACAGTAAATGTTTTCTGTTTTATCTTCGGTATGTGATGTCACCATGAGTACCATCCGAAGCACTAGAACTAGGAATGCGTATAAGCGCAAATATTCGTGTTAGTGTGTTACAGATAGTTGCCAAACTTGTCACTGCAAAAATTTTGCGATTTTAATTTAAGAACTTCGGATAGTAATATAATGTTCTAAAGACGTTTTTGGTCGTATAATGAAATACCGGAACTTTAATGTAAAAAGCACATGAATTTGTTATCTGATCGTTCTAAATATTTACTTGGGATATAGTGCTACTTTCTCGAAAAATAAGCGTATTTTTGATATGATATTGCACAGTCATTAGGTTATTTTGATGCTGGAGACAGGAAGAAATGAGCAATGAGCTTGCTGGGACTCGAACCTAGACCTCTCGAATACACGCCGAGTGTGCTAACCGTCACATCACAAAGGCATGCTGGGAGGAGGGCGAAAATACCTTGTAATATGTTGCATAGAATTAATAAGCATCGAAAAGCCTTTGTTATTTGTTCCACATGAAACAGTTTTATGCTCTTCTAAATTCCTTTAGCTGCAGATACTTCTAATTAGTAACTTTCCCCCTCTTCAGTCGCTACACTGAAACCATATAGAATTTATAATCATTATTTCACTTATACAGAAGTTAATGCAAGCAAACCGTAAAATAATTTTTATGAAGCATGTAATGCAATCCTGTTTATTCCTACGATTCTTGATAGCAATATGAAATAATTGAGGTTTTTTTTTCTTTTTTTAATTTGTACGTACGTTGTATTTCATTTTGCGCCGATATGTTAAGACGGTAGAAACACGAGGCAGAGCTGGAGATCAGAAGACTGTTTTTCTCTCACGATTTTACTGTTTTTAATGCCTTAAAAATGATATTAACGGATCACCTACTATAGATTTCCTCAAATTAGATTTATTGATTTCCGATGGTGATATCATTCTAAAAATATTTGTTTCCTCTTTACAAAAATTTACAAAAATAAAAAAATAAAAAAAACGTTTTTTTTGACGCATAATCTGCGAGCATACTATTTCGAAATTCTGCATTTAACTTTTGAATCTGATAAATTACTTTTGTTTAGTTATTTGTTTCTTCGAATTTTTCGGTGCGTGGTATTATACATTCACTAGAGCGAATGAATGAGTATTCAAGCATTTTTGTTAAAAATAAATACAGATTTATTGAATTTGTGGTTAAGAGCAAAGAATTCCATTTGTCATTTTAAACAAAATAATCTTAAACTAGTACCTTAAATACTCATGTTTAAAGGAATGTCCAGAAACTGCAAACCATTATATTTTTAAGCACATACTTTGAGAGCAAACCAGTTAGAGCACACTGCGAATAAAATGCAGGGGAAGAATGTGGTGTGGGGAGCCGAACTATTTCGTAGACGTGAAGCAAAACACACTTTCGTATTGCCAGTCGAATATAAATCCAAGTGCGTCATATTTATCTAATCTACTCCATCAGTAAGTACCTTCAAATCTAGCGAGCGGCTCAAATGAAACGACTTATGTCAATACTTGAAGATCTTTCCGCTTCACTAATTGATACTTGGCGATCACTCCCTATTTTTTATATTATTATAGGAAGAAGTATTATTTCTGGAGAAGAAATTCTGCACTACGCAGAAGCTTTCTTTGAAGGTGGGGCGGTATTTGTAGAGACTCCGATGACTCGAAAGAACTAGATAGAATTAAAATAAGTAAAATTCAGCCGTTTTATACTGAGGCGTAAAGTGTTTATGCGATGAAAATTTATTTGAGCATTTTTGAGAAAACAAAAATCGGAAATAAAATATTCGAAGTTAATATCCACATCAGGGATAAAATTCTAATTTTCTACTTTTAGCTGTCCCATGCCGAAATAAAAATACTATAAGAACAAGCGCTGTATGATTGAACAAACCTCCATCTCGGATGCTTAAAAAATGTAAGCGTGGTATTTGACTAAGAGACTGTGTAACTTTTGGCATGGTATTCAAAACATTGTAGTGTCTGATTGCAGCAAGTGAATTTAAATATCTGATTCTTGCATTCAATATTAAAAGAAAGCAAAAACTCAAAATATTTATTTGACAAATAAATGTTAAATAAATTGTAGGAACTATTAAAACCTCCCGCAGGAAGCGTAACATGTAAGTAAAGATATCCTACAGGAAACACAGCATACTATGTTGCTTCAGTCTTCTCATTGCGGTTGCTCATGCCTCATTCGCAGTGCATTTCTTCTGAGTATAACATAGACTGGCGACAGACATTTTGCCAGCTTGTGCAATCTCTGGCGCATAAATTCTAAAAATTTTACTGCTTCTAAATTCTGCTGCCCATCACCTCGTCTAAATTTTAAAAGTTTTGCCATTTCTAAATTCAGTTGCTCGGTGCTTTTTGAAGTTCTAAAATACTTGTTGAATTCTTCCGCCCTGTGCAGTTGCACAGGCTCTGGCCCCAGCCCTGTATAAGTGTTGTCAAGTCCCGTTTAACCTCGAGCGTAAACGGTCTAAAAAAGACCAAGTTTATTTATTGCCAGATCTACTGAAAAATTAATCTCTCACAAACCATCAAAATAAAGCAAAATTTCTACAGAAAATGAAAAAAGGCGTAGAAAATGACTGAGGTAACAGCACTTATAGCAGATGATGTCATGTTGTTCAGAAACTGTTCTTATCCACAACAGCTCGTAAATTAGTTTCACGTAGTCTAAAATATATAAATATTTTTAAATCATCCATTAAAATAAGTTACTAAATTGCGAAATCAAATTAAGTATGTTATAAGGTATTTTCTCTCCTTTTTCTGCATGCCTTCGTGGTGTAACAGCAGCACACTCGGCGCGTATTTGAGAGGTTCAGGTTCGAGTCCCGGCGATGGTATTGCCCATTTTTCATGTCTCCTGCTTCAAAATAACCTAATGTCTCTACAATGAAATTATTAATTTTCTGCCTCCTATTGATATAAAAGAGTAATATAAATGAAACCATTGCATTTTTTTATTATCGTTTTGAAGTGTGTTCTTCTTTTGAATAAAGATTTAATTTACTTATCCAAATTAATTTTTTATCTAAATTAAACTATGAAAAAATATAGTTTAATATTTTTATAGTATTTTCTGTTGATTACAATACACGTTATCTGTTTTTTTCTTCTATGCTGGTAGATTATCCGTCATTTGGAGTTAACCTTGAACGTAGCCGCCTGTATTACTGTGGTTAATCAGAGATCTACAGTAATTATTTTTAAACAAGAAATTAACCTTCTAAACTGGTTCTTTCTGACTCGGTGTAAGATAGCAAATTTTTTGATTGACATTTATTAATGTTTATACAGAAAAGTGACCAGTTTTGATGGGAGAGACAGGGAGATAAAATGCTTCATAAAACTGGCACGAGAATAATATTACAATTTCTACTTTACCATTAGGAATACTCATGTGCATTTTTTTTGTCGGAATTGATAAAAAAAGGAAGTTTAGGAAAGCTACGACACATAACTTGCAGGGAGGCGTTTTTAAAAAAATGTTTGGTAGCATATTTTTGAGTTCAAACCATCCTAATGCTGATTTCCAGAGGCAATGTTTTAACCAGAGTTCAGAATCACATTTTAGAGTAATCACCTTAAAAAAGGATACAGAAAAACACGTTAGATACGACGGTTAACTAGATTTAACGATCACAATTCTATTTAATTATTTAAATGTTCGGGTTTTAACCAGCGATCACAGTTATTTCAGCCTAAAAATAAAAATAACAGCGATGTGAGGGAAAAAAATCACCTTTTTTAAACAGAAACCTTATGAGATGAAAAACATTTCAAACGCTGGCACTGCGATTGCAGAAAAGGGGATAAGTATATATTTAAAGTTTTCAGAATTATAGCTTTCTCTCCAAATTTTTTAGACCAAGCAGTTCCTGTTTTCTTAAGCAATTGTTTTTGGACCAAGCACCACATAAATTAAGCATATAAATCTGAATTTATAACGAATGTTCACAACTGTAAAGTGTCAGTTATTTGGATCCTTAATGTTCATTTCTCCCGCTTTGTACTGTTATATGCTACTTGTATTTCCGAGTATGCTACTGTAGTTTTGCAAACGGTTCCCTCAAATATCTACTAGTGAAAAGTTTTAAGCAATGCCACAGTGACGTCTAGAATTAATATTAAAAGTGCCAAAACTATATTTCAGTGATTTCCTTTTAACTTTTCTTGTTAGCTGATATGTCATTCAACGCACAGTAGCTTCTGCATTATCTCCGACATTCCCCCATGATACTGGCTGAGTTCCGTACCTTGCATTTACAGATATGCATAAGTTTTTTTTCTATTTATTACAAGAACCTACTTCTTACCTTCCGTTTTTAAATATTAATTCGAAAAAAAAACCAATAAAAATCTCAAAGTACTTTATTTATTCATTTTTAATACTTATTGTAAAATAATCTGGGAAAAAGTCAAAATCAAGTTTCCTCAATTTATTTTAGAGAAATGAAGAAGCTTCACCTTTAAAATTTTACTTTTCTGTTTTGAAATTTTGTATTTCTTTTACTTTTAAACCAAAAAGAATTAAAACAGGTTGTAGATTTATGACCGAAAAGTTTATTTATAGAGGATCGAGTTTATTCAGTCTAGGTAAATGTTACGAAACATAGCGGTCACAATTCTATTATTCACTACATTATAAATCATACACATGATCCCGCACAGCGTTTTTAAACCAATCTATGCATAAAGTTAAGCCAAAAAGTAAACGCTTGACGGTTATTCCCCCTGATAATTTATATCATTTTTCCGCATTTGAATAAATATTTTGAATAGTGATATTCTAATGCCAGAAAATTTATACACAAGTACAAAGCTCACAAGCGAGACCTCGAAATTATCTCTCAAACTGATATGGAGAAAAATACATTTTGCTTCAGTGTCAAGTTTTTTTAATGAAGAAATACATTCTTACTCGGACTGATTACATTTTGCTGTCATCTACGCTAGGAGATTTAATGATTATTTTTGCTACGACAGTGGCATCTTTTACTTTTCTTCCAAGAACAGCTATCTGAACCTGAATCAAAAGCACTCGACAGATGCTCATTAAAATTTCTTCAGATCAGGATAAATTTCTGAAGCGACTGATCAAAACAAGAACTTCTTTCCCGCCCATGATCAGTGAACTGAAAACTGACCAACCCTTTCTTGTCAGTAGTCTTACCCAGCGATTCGCTGTATGTTTCAGTTACTTCTCGAGAGATGAAATATCACACGCGCCTGATCTCGGCGTGCTAATTATATTGCTCAGGTTAGGTTATTAAGACAAAACTGCAAGGATCTCTGCCCAAGGGAGAAAGGTTTCCTACAGCGAATTTTTTTAAAATGAAAATTGGGTCGCATTTACGACATCAAGGAAGAAGAATTCCTGGAATCGACAAAAATTCTTTTTTCTTTGAATAATAGAGAAACAAAAATCGATCAGCTTTTAGCTATTTTTAACTCTCCACTATTCATATACTGCATTGAAAACACATATATTAAGATCGAGATACTTTAGTAATAGTTTATGATGATTAGAAAAGCATCTTTACGATAATTTCTACCTATGTACGTATTAACAAACGTTGCCTTTAAATTAGCAAACTCACTAATTCAACTAATAAAATTTCTAATGCTCTTTAAATTAATTTTAATTTCAATTATCTAGCTTTCGCATAGTACTTTTTGTGTTAAAATGTTATCATTTTATTATTTAATGTAACAGTTAAAAACCCCTTAGAAACAAAATCAATATTAGATTTTATTGAAAGAAAATAATTTTCTAGAACAGCTCACATAGCATAGCTGCGCATCATCTTATTGCCATCTTTCAAGAAATAATTTTTATATAGTTTATAATATGGGTCATTTAATGTATTTTTAAACCCAGTAACTGAGTGCCCTAGTTACACATGAAATTAAAAATTATGTTGTTAATTTAACGTAATAACAAAAAGCGAATTCTATTTATTTCGTTTTAGTTTACTAATATTAAGGTAAATAGACATAATTTTGAACTTCTTCGTGGAAATATATTAGTAGTATTGATATGGAAATGTGATTTTAAGTTTTGTATTTTGGTGGAATTTCATGTGCATAGATATAAGCTGATAATTTTATGATAAATTAATACAAAATTTAAGAAATGAAGGATTTGGTGAGTTGCATGATATGAATTACATGTTTTGTAAAACCGTTATATTGGAAATTTAGGAAATTCTGGTTTAGGATGTAGTTATACGAAAGTAAAATGATCTGTTGAAGCACAAACAGAGTTTCAAAACTAATGACCTCTTAACAGTTATTAATAAACTCATTTGAATTTAAGGAATGAGTAAAATAACAGTTTTTCTAACTTCCGACTACATTAATTTCAGATGCTTGACACATTTAATTAAAAATACATTAAAATAAAATTTTTATGAGTTTCCTTCATGAAGAAAATTCTATTAATAACACTTTAGTCTACTAAAGATCTTTCCATACAGAGCTTTAATTCTGTAATGTGCAAAGCTGACGTTGAGAAAAAGTAAGAAAATTTGTGATTCAAACCACTTTCAGGAAAGGCGAAAGTAGGGCAACTTTCAGGAGTCATAAAAACTGGATTTCATTTAAGGCAAAAGTTCGAATTTTACTCTTCTTATAAGAGCAAATATGAAAATGTTTTAGTAATTCACATTCAAAAATGTAACGTACTTTTTGGCAGCTTGTTTCGGTGGTCTCTTAAAAAAATAAGTAATTTTATATTTACTAAAAGCTCTAGAGTAACTAAAATTGTACATATTAGTAGTAAAGTTTACCTTATTATATATATATATAGAAGGCATATAGAGCGCAACCAGTTTGGAATTTCTTAGACTCCCTTTTCTTAAGAAATAAATAGATGCAACTATCTAAAAAAGAAAACCTAAATTTTCTGTTCATTCTTTAACTATGATAGTAGTGTTTTATCCTTTTGATGATGATGATATGATGAAGACTTGAATTAAATGTAAGGTAATGCATGATATGATACTGTTACGAATTTTGTACATATGTAAACAGCTTTAATGAAATCATATGTAAAATTGTAGTATATTTTTGATATAATGTAACGTGAAAATCTAAAGAGGAGATATTTTTTTGGAAAAGTAAGAATACAGGGGCAAGTCTATTTAACATCGAGTAAATGGCTATCCGCTAAATTGGCGAGAATCGCAAAGCTGGCGATGGTTTTGGCGACGAATTTTTTGTTCCCAAATTTGTCGAAATATCGGCAAAAGTCGCCAAACTTGACGACCATTTAGCGGCATTTTGGTCCGGTTACTGTATAACTGAAATGGGTATTGTAATTGAACAAAGTAGCTGTAACCGTATCCGGCCTTCATATGTCTTTCAGCAATTTCGGGAAGTACTAGAGATTTCTCGGCGGCCGGGAGAAAACTATATAAGACCGGAAAAAGTGTCAGTTTTTCAGCTGTTAGTTCAGATCTGAATTCGGAGAATTGAGATATCCGTGTCAACGTGGCCTTTTAGATGCTCTCTGCATTGCGTTGTGTTTATCGTTCTTAGTAGTTTGAAGTGTGACTGCCGATTGCACTGTTAATACTGTGAAGAGTTATTTTTGGGGAACATTCCAGAACTGTAAAGTGATTCCTTTGATAAAGTAAATTTTATTAAGGTACCATCAGTTTTGTGTGCATTCAATATATTACGAACCCGTATGCATGCAACAATTTTTGGTGTCAGAAATGGGACTGAATGTCGGTGACAAGATCTATTTATGAGCAGTTGAGACAGCTGGTGACTGCCTTTGCTGCATTCCAAGAAAAGATGGGAGAAGCCATCAACTCCGTTAACGAAGAGATGAAAGCAGTTCAAGAAGAGATGTAAGCGAGCCAAGAAAAGACGGAAGGAGCCGTCACGACACTTCAAGGAAACACTGAAGCAGATCAAGAGAGAATGAAAAGAGAAATTACTGCCATAATAGAAAAAAAAAAACGTTCGAATCTATGAAAGGCATTTTAGACAAGGTTGAAAACAAAGGTTGGAGACATTTAAGAAAGAGATTATTCTGTCAAAGAATAAATCGAAGTGACAGTTTCTGCCGTCGAATAACAGATCGATTAGAGAGTTTTTCTGTCGCCAAAGAAGTTAACACGGTAAAGAAATTCTTAGCAACAGGAAGCAATCCTGATGGTTTTAAAATTTTTACTGATGCTTCCTGATCCCTCTCTAAAGCTATCCACATGTGATGGTAAGACATCCTGGCAAGTGTATAAGACTCGGTTTTCTATAGTTGAGGTCGTAAATGGATAGGATTCTCAAACTAGTCACCGCTTCTCTGAGCGCAGACGCAGCATATATTCTTTAAACTGTGTTCGAAAACTTGTTGGAAGACTTCAAAGCTCTATTCGGCGGGTCAGAACGAAAATCCTGAAATCCGCTGAGTTGGCTTCCATCCAGGAATATTACATAATCTATACAGAATTGGTTACCAACTCAGCAGTTTAAGGTCCTTAAAGATGTTAATAGCACTGTGTTTCTTAGGAAGACGAAGCTCTTACCCATCGTGCATAATACATGCATACTTACTAATACATAATACAAATAAAATGATAGATTCAAATATGTGAAGCAATTACAAAATAAAAATACATAGCACATTCTTGAATAAGTACTAAAACATAACATAGTTACAAAAATGTTACACAAAAATAATTACATCTTATGAAACTAAGGTATGCTTCCAATACCTGTACTTTATACCTATGTACTATACATTTGCCAACTCAGCAGTTTAAAGTCCTTAAAGACATTAATAGCACTGCGTTTGTTAGGAAACCGAAGCTCTCACCTACCGTGTATAATACAGGCATACTTACCAATACATAGTACAAATAAAAAAAACGGATTTAAATATGTGAAGCAATTACCTTCGCTTTTGCAAGAAATGCAGGCTTCATGAAAATATCGCCAGCAGAAGCCCACGAAAACACTCCAGAAGCTTGCCACACATGTTGGAAGTCTGTTACATCTTTTTGGACTGCTCATCAGAAATTAGGGAATTCCTGTCCCTGAAATATTTCATCGTGGATCCTGAGATGCAAATGACGGATGTCAAAGACGTAAAATCGCTTTAGTGTACATCTTAAAATTCGAGGCAGCCCAGCAAGCAGCTCGAAGCGACCATCACCCAATCAAAGCTGCTTATGTGAAGGAGCCAGTGAGTTAATTAACTGCTGCTCGTCTAGACGATTTAATCAAGCTATTCAATGCCTTGGAGCGGAAGAATACTTTAAAAACTTATAATTACGGCGGTAAGTATCTGTTATGAAAATTTCACTAGCTGTCCAACACCTATGCTATGACTCTATCTTCTCTGGCTCTGTCTCTTACGTCCGCGCACCGAAGCGAACGGAAGTGAGGGATTGAAGTAAAAGCTGCGTGTCGTTCATAAATCTAAGAGGGTGTATATGCTGGAAAGACGACTAGTAGTCTTCCAGTAGCCATGTTAAGCAATAAATACCTTGGTAAATTTAGCTATAAGAAGTATGTAAAGTAAATATAGAGGGAACATATAGTTTAGTTTATGCAAGATGTTATAGACGTCTCCGTACAGTGATGTTGTAACAGTATCACGTTGAAAAATCGCCTTGCTTGTATATTTTTTCATTATAGCATTCAAGGGTTGTCTGCCTAAGGGAAAAGATGCCTTCGTGTAGAATTTGTTTCGTCTCTTATTGACGTTACGCAAGGTAAAAACCACTAGCCATGCGGAATTTGAACCCAGGTCAGATTAACAGTATTTAACTGTCTTATCCACTCTGTTACTAGTGGGCTTTGATCTGTATCATGATCCCTTGTAATACATCTCATGGAAAGTAGATTTCCTGAAGGTAATTGAAAAGCAGATTTACTGAAGGCAATTGAAAGACATTTTCTAATGGTACATCCGAATGTTTGAATCCTGTATCATTCTAAATGTACGAGTATTTGAACCGCCCTGTTTGCATGGTGGCTGAGGAGTCGGCTGCGAAACCCTTTGGCCCGGTTTCGAATCATAGAGAAGGCATGAATGTTTGGAAGAGTACACGGTTTGTAAACAGCGTATAGGGTCAGTAGTATAGGTATTTGTAAGCGTTTGTAAGTGTATGCGTCATAAGGCACTCAAAAATGTGATCGAGTGACAAATTCTCTCAAGAGGTTGTTAGAAGGGGAAGAGGAGTAGAAGATCTTCGTACGTGTCCATCAGAAATTAGTCCATTAAGTCCATTATTGCGTCTTCTTGAAAAGTGGGACGGAGTTGGAAAAATTTCTGCCTCCACCTGTAAGGTGGTAGAGGCCTAAGTCAACGGTAGACGCAAACCTTGCCTATTGGCCGACTTAGAATCTGCGGACTTGATCTGATGTTACAGTCAAGCAAATGAGATAAGTCGCAACAGCAAAAATTGTATTCGATAATGCTTGATTGTCAATGAAACACTTCGTAATCGTTGTTCGAGATGTGCTGAAAACCAAGTATTATGGGACAGCTGTTAAAGGTTTTGGAAGGCTGCTTGAATGATGACAAGTCGAATAGTAGCTTTATTTTTTAACTGTAATACAGCCAACGAGTTTCTTTCTGTATGCTCGTAGCACTGCCATCCAAATTTTAAATGAAAATATGAATTTTCACCTTCACAGGAAATACATTATAATAACATTGGTAATAATAATTTCGGAAATGCTTACATTGTCTAGCGGCAGTGAAAAAGCATAAATGTGATTCAACGTCAAAAGCTGACTAAATCATACGTCTGTCAAATTCTGACAATTTGTCATGAGAATGATGGAAGTGTCATCTGAGAATTTCTGATTAATAAGGAAAAATCTAGGCTTCAAAACTCCTGCATAATGCCTTTCAAGATTTTAAATGCCCCTTTAAGCTCTAATAATTTAATATATTCTGAAAGCGGTTTATGTAGAAGGAAATTAATATGATTTAAAAAAATTCTATTTATTCATCTTTTATGCACTACATTCGTCTCACAAAGCGTATTGTAACCTGTATTACTCATGATTATTACAGTTTTTTGTTTTCTAGTTTAATTCTCTTTATTTTACTTTTAAAAGCGTGTTCTTTTCGAGCTGGTGTAAAATAATTTGACATAATTTTAGAAATTTTCTTTCCTTCGCTTCGAAGGTTTCCTTTTATACAGAATTTTAAATTTTCTTATGTGTTTCCTAGCGTTCAGAAGATATAGAGCGAAAATTCTTAATTATAAACAAATGCATTAATGAGTAGTAAAAGGGATCACCAGCGACGAAGCGGTAAAATCTCTGAATACTGGTAGTTCGACCCGGATTTCAATCCCGGCGAACGTGCTGGATGCATGGGAGGTTTCCAGACTTTCTCCATTTTTCCATGGTTACGAGCCAATTTCCGTTAGAAAGTCTTACACGAAGGCATCCCTTCCTTTAGGCAGATAGCATTTCGCATGCCTTGCTGGAATCAAACAAACCTAATAAACAGTAAAGAAAAATATAATGAAGAGAGCGTGTTTCATTCCCACCTTTGAATGTTTGGCAGGTATACTTCATGCCTGTAAGAAGGACTGAGGATACATGGAAGAAATTAAGCATGTAAGAATTAGAAAAATATAAAGGTTTATTCTGATCTTACTTTTAGCTACATGCACATTTCGGACGTGAAATAATTTAGCTCAATGTGAATGCTTCAGTAAGTGATTCCATCGCTGTGAAAATTGTTACGCATTATACAGCAACAATGAGTCATAGTCTATCTATGGTACTGAGGAATTGAATACTGCAGTGGTTGTACATGCTGGCAGTACTGTCTAAATGCTTGCAGTATATGTGTACACGGGCGTAAATTAGCGGTTGTACATGGGCATTATCATACTGGAAAGGTTTGGGTGTTGCAAAAGAAAAGTAACAAAATGAGCTTCAGGACTTGTCTAGTGCATCATGTAGTTGTCTCCGTGTCTCTGATGCAGTTAAGAGATAATCTGCTTTGTTATTTGACAAAAGCATCCGATATTATGATGACTGGCTGAAAGGACACGGGGAGGCCGTGAGTGGAACCTACCTTCGTGATCGAAACCGAGATCCCCCCTTTCACCAGAATGTTTCTGGACACGTATCTGTCGATGGTTACCATTCAAACAAAAGCGAGATTCATCTCTGAAGACGTCTTCCAAACCGGATGATATTGTTCCAACCCAGACAAGCACTGTGGCAACTTGTAGTAAATGTACACTCACGTTTGTGAAAATTGCAACACCATGAAGGACTTACGCGAGTGAGCTGAAATTTTCAGGAAATGCAAAGTAGCGCATGATATGCAAATGATTAGAATTGCAAATCCGTAGCGCATGCGTATGCTGAGCAGCGCCCTCTGAACGGCTGATGGATCCGAATAAATAGACGGCTGTAGCGAGGCGTGTATGGTTATCGGTGGTTATCTGCTAGTGGTAAACGTTAACTCAATCTGTACTTATGCCTCGTCGACGAAAGAGAGCGAGATTTGAACAACTTACAGAGTTTGAACGAGGGAGAATCATCGGCCTTCGTGAAGCTGGATTGTCGTATCGTGCAGTAGCCTCTCGTGTGCAGCGTAACAGCAGCACAGTGATGCGCGTTTGGAAGCAGTGGACGGACGAGTGTCGGACAACTCGGAAATCCGGGAGTGGACCCCGAAATGTGACGTCAGCTCGCGATGATAGACACCTGGTCCGCATGGCGCGGACGGACCGTACAGCTTCCTCTAGACAATTGGCAGCACTGTGGTCAATAGCTACAGGTGTTTCATTGTGTGCTTCATCAATTCGTAGACGTCTGCTGCAGTGTGGACTGCGCGCACGGACTCCTTTATACAGGATCCCCCTAACGCACGACCATCGCCGCCTGCGGCTACAATGGGCCAATCAGCATAGAGACTGGCGTGCTGATTGGCAGCATGTCGTGTTTTCTGACGAATCCCGCTTTAATTTGTGGTACCATGATGGCCGCATTCGTGTCAGACGCTATGCCGGTGAACGCCACCTTCCGGAGTGCATTATCGAACGCCACAGTGGACGAACACCCGGAGTTATGGTCTGGGGCGCCATAGCATATCATAGACGATCTCAATTGCTACGAATTGTGGGCAATCTGAACAGCAACCGGTATATCCGTGAAGTTCTACAGCCCGAAGCTGTTCCCTTCCTTCAAAGCTTGCCAGGCGCTGTATTTCAACAGGACAATGCCCGCCCTCATACTGCTCGGATTGTTAAATCCTTCTTTGCAGCGCAGCAGGTACAGCTTCTTCCTTGGCCTGCGTGTTCCCCGGATATGTCGCCAATTGAACATGTGTGGGATGTCATTGGTCGGCGTCTTGCTCGTGATCCTCGTCCTGTTGCGTCTGCAGACGAACTTTGGGTACGCGTACAAACGATATGGAATGCTCTTCCTCAGTCAGACATTCAAACTTTGTTTGACTCCATGCCACGTCGTGTAGCAGCACTTATTGCGGCGCGTGGTGGCCACACAAAATACTGATTCTGATCTCTTGTTCTTGTTTGTTTGCTTTGAACATTTAATCATTTATTTGTACCACTACCACTCAACTGTGTATTAAATTGCATTCAATTATGACGATTCCTTCTTGGTGTTGCAATTTTCACAAACGTGAGTGTATTTTTATGTTACCTTTTAAGCGCTTTTACTTAAATATGTATAACAATGATTTTCTTTTCTGCGAATGTTACTACAGTTGCTATACAAATTACGTTACTTATCCTAAAAATCAGTACTTATCGGGTTGGGAAGAAAGTAATTTCGGTTTGCACAAATAAATAAGGTGTTAATTTCTTTACTCTTCTGTTAACCCTATAATTAATTGCTTTATCTTTGGAGATTTGGCAGCTGACACTTTTAGGTTTCTATAGAAGCAAATTCCGTGTATTGTAATTTACAACTGTTAGTTTTCGGTCTGTTAACATGATGTGCAAAAATAAACATTTTTGACATATTTTATTTTTTATTTTCATAAAAGCAAGAAAGGGGTTGAGGCCCTCAAAGTGACATATGAAGATTATGGTGTTGATTGCTTAAGAGAATGCCCGTGTAGAATTGGTTTGAAAACTTTTGTTCTCGAGATTCTTCACTTGAAGATGGTCAACGTTCTGACCGAACTTCGGAAGTTGATGATGAAAAAATTAACGCCATAATTGAATCGAATCATCATATAACTGTACGAGAGATTGCAAAAAGGTTAAATGTATCAGACACAATAATTGAAAATCACGTAAGATGCCCTGGACTCGTTAATAAGCTTGATGTTTGAGTTCCGAATGAATTGAAAGGAAATCATTTAACACAACAAATCACTATTTGTGACTCGCATTTCAAACATAACGCAATCCACCCTTTTTTGAATCGAATTATCACTGATGGTGAAAAATGGATTGCTTATAATAACAACTAGCGAAAACTATCGTGGTCCAAGCATGATGATTCAGCGTAAATCGTATCGAAAGCTGAATCGCATCAGAAAAAGATCACGTTGTCAATTTGGTTGGATTATAAAGATGTTGTGTATTATAAGCTGTGCTGCTTCCAAGACACCAAACGATTAACTCAATTATCATTTGGTGTCTTGGAAGTCCAATAACTTATGAAATTGGAGGAAGCAATCAAAGAGGAAAACGCCAGAATTGGCTAATCGCAAAAGAACCTTGTTCCATCACAACAATACGAGGCCTCACACATTTTTAGCCACAAATATGAATTTATTGGAGCTTGACTGGGAAGTGATGCCACGTCCCCAATATAGCAGAGATCTTTCACAATCGGATTACACTGTATTTCGAAGTTTGCAAAACTTCTTCTT
>KK116499.1:599378-614930 GCA_000611955.2 Stegodyphus mimosarum
GTGTAGCAGCACTTATTGCGGCGCGTGGTGGCCACATAAAATACTGATTCTGATCTCTTGTTCTTGTTTGTTTGCTTTGAACATTTAATCATTTATTTGTACCACTACCACTCAACTGTGTATTAAATTGCATTCAATTATGACGATTCCTTCTTGGTGTTGCAATTTTCACAAACGTGAGTGTAAATTGATGTGATTGTTGCCTGTGATTCTGGCTTGCCTCATGTAATCTTTAGTCCCCGGTTATTATAGGAATGTCTATGACCAATGAATCTGTATATCGAATGTCGCTTGCAGTTTTCTGATATGATGATGATTCGTTACGACCCGTTTGCTATGTATTGCTGATACGTTTTTTCTGAGGCTCATGAAAGAATCTTCATACTGATATTGGTGTCATAATCATGTAAACGGTCGTGCATCCACTACGTGCACACAGCGATATAATGTGCAAACCATTCCACTTTACTGTTCTGCCTTCCTGTAAAGCATCTGAAATTTAATACTGGAGTGTACCCGATATTTTTGGACTTTGTTGAACATTTTCCGAATATGCCCAAAATATCTGTATTGAGTGGATTCTGTTATTTGTTTATTCTAACCTAAGACAGTGTGGGTGTACCTAAAGGAAGATATACCTTTGTGGAAGTCTTTCTAACTGAAACGGGCTGGTATTTAAGTTACGCATAGACAAAAATATGAAAGCGTCCTTTCATTCAGTTTGTTCGCTAGGATCCGAACTCAGGACGAGCTTCCGGTGGTTATTCGTCTTATCTGTAAAGTCGGCGAATCTCCCACCCCAGGAACACTTTACAACTACCTACATATTTATCTTACGAGCTTCTGGCATAATGAGCTTCATATTAACATCATCTATTAATTCACTTAGCTCTAACTGCCGTGTTTTTTGCATATTTCTAGTGAAACTCCTTTTATGTGATGCTTCCTCAGTGTTGAGTAGTGAGTAATTATGTTTAATATGTTGTTTTAGGAACAAAGAACAAAATTAAGGCATTACAATGTAAAATTAAAAGTATCCTGCATAGTTAAGAAAATCTGATATGCATGTAAAATTACCAATCTAGTCTGAACATGGAGAAAAATTGTGACAGTGATTTAGAATAAAGTGATAATTTTTTATCCTGTTTAAATTTACATAATAAGAAAGAGGCTGCAAATGCACAAATTTATCTCTTTCTCGTTTGAAATGCATTCTTTTGCAGCATGTGCATTGTTGAGATATAAAAATAAAACTGCATTTTTAAGTCTACTCAGTTTGCGAGCAAGAACACAATAAACTTCACTACAATGTAAAACGCCTCAAGAAAATTATCTTTCAAATGGAAAACGTATTTCTGTAAATGCTTGCCAAAGAAGACAGCGGTTTTCCTTAAAGCAAAAGACGAATAGTACCGTCAAAACTTCTCTAGTGAAAACTAGTGACAAAACGGCTTCTCGGGGGAAGGGAGAGAATGTTTTAACGAAGATTTATGATTTTATTTTATTTTTTCAGTGAACTCGACACTATTTTCATGGTGAGAAAGTGAAAAGTGATTTTTCACAGAATGGGAAACTGAATCTCACTTGAAGATTACATGAGCATCCCAGAAAATGTTCATTTTCCTTTGCTAATCAAGTACGCCATACACGAAAGTTTGCTTGTATTAATAAATGAGATAAAGTTTACCTAAAATTCGCAAACTCTATATAACCTTCAGTTCTTGCATAGAAGTAAACTGCATTCATTTTTCTTAATTTTTTCTTGTATGCAAATGAAAATATACGTGAAAATTGATATTCAGTAAAATGTGAAATTAAAGTTAAATGTAACAAATACTATGTGTAAATTATGAATAAATGGAAAAAATATAAAAACTTGAAAAGAATTAAAATTTTTAAACTTACTAAAATAAATCCATTTTTATTCGGGAAAATATCTATTTTATACTAAAACTTTCAGAATTCAAGAAGTTCTTTAAAGTTTGCTTATAGAATTCGGAATTCTTCTTGCGCTTAAACTTCATGTTATAGATACATACTCTTTCCGAAAAATTTAAAAAAATAAAATAAGTATTTGGAAAAAAAAAGATGAAAAGAAATTATGACAATAAAGAAGATACACACGCCAAAGCCAAAAATAAAAAATTCTGCCTTAGCCAAAATAATTTTGAAAATAGAAAAATATGAGTCTGTCTCCCTCTAAATCGATAGTGTTTTCTAAATAAACCAATGCCCTACGAAGACTGAATTTTCGCTTTGAAAATAATTATCTGCATATTAAAAAAACGGATTTTGATTCAAACGACAAAACTGAGAAAACAATAAAAAGCATACATTTTCCTCTCTTATTTTTTACTATTAGTGGTACAAAACAATGCTTCTAATTCAGAAATGCCTTAATTAATACTTGCATATGCATAGGTATTGCATAAACTCCGTTGTAAATCTTTGCGTAGATGTTGTTTTCACGTTTAATGTTAGCATATATTCAGAATAAATATGGGTTTTATGAGATGAACAAGTATAGGTTGTATTTTTTATTACTGCTAGTTGCTTAACAACCAGTTGTTGATTTACATCAACTCATCGATTTTTCTAAAATGTCCATTTTACATCTGCATTTTCCAATTGGAAACCACAATACTCCCCGATAGATCTTTTGTCTTTTATGTATAAAGCAACTCTTCGTAAACTTTCTGTGAGTATAAAAATTATCTATATTTTCTAAATGGGGGAATAAGCGTTTTTCGGAAAGTAGGCCGAACAAAGCAAATTGTTTCATCTTTCAGTACAGTTTATGAATGAAACCCTTCTTTTCGCTTTAAAATAAATGTCTTTATTTCTAGAACTGACTAAATATATTTTCTCTAATCTTTATAAGACTTTTTAATTTGAATAAGTGGAGAATCAAATGGCAGAAGATCAGAGAATATGTGTAAAATTAACGGTGCTGAAGGATGATCTTTTCAGATGTTTAGTTGCAATTGAACTTTCTGCATTGGTTACATTAATTACAGCATACCGAATAAAAATATAGTACTTAATAAACGAATTCAAGTATATATATATATACTAAAGCGCATATCATATATATATAAGTCAAAAATTCGAAATATTTTCTGGGTGAGTAATTTATTATATCACAATCAAAACATGTAAGAAATGTTTGCCCACGAGGGATACTTATGCTGATGGATGATTTTTCGGGAAAATTAACTCGTTATGCATACCATATGGTGAAGCTCTAAACTAAAACTCATGCAGCCATCTCATTCTACAATTCGTCAAACCCAAGACAAAGTTCTACTGTTCAGTAAAACCGGGTGATACTACTACCAAGATTTGGCGATGTAGTATGATGAGGCATCATTCGGTTGTCAACTTCAATTGCTGTTGTTAAATATTTAATATTATGCTACATTATGTACCCACATTAACTAGATAATGGTAATAGACGTATTCTGAAATTTTCCATATTCTGTTATGTATGCTCTGTCACTTTCCAAGTCCTTAATGAGGGCTATTCTATTGTAACAAAAAAGTATATAAAATAGATCCATTGTATTAAATTAAAAATGTAAAGATAATAATAGTATAAGTATTAAAGTGTTATGTGATATGCTAAACATATTTTAATCCAGTGACGTTGATAAATAATGATTATGGTAAAGTTAAATGCATACCGAGAATATAACTCGTTGTAAGATGCATTCAAAGTCTATCAGAAACTTCAAGCAAATAATCATTGTTATCGAGTTGTGTGGCTGGAATTAAATCAAATGAATATAATTTGACTTGTGTATAGAGTTGATTTTACCAAATTAAAAAACACGGTACGTTGTTCGGGTTTCAAAATGTAAACAATTGGTGACTTGTTCATAGATTGGTCTTAATAAGTAATGTGGTTGGTTTGGCTCTGTTTAATTGATTATGGCACTCGAGCGCTATCTGGCTAAGAGAAGGAATACCCTCTGGGCGGACTTTCGAAGGGAAAATGGCTCGTATATACGTTACAAATGGGGCCTGTGCAGCCAGCCCGTTCTCGGAATTCGAACCTTCAGACCGAACTACCAGAGATCAGTGAATTTACCGCTCTGCCGCTGGTGGGTCAGTGTGTAAGTGGTAGGTCAATCAAGTAATATGACCGTCACGAAGAACAAACAGTATTACCCCAGATTTTCACTCTACTGTGTTGCATTTCTGTCATTCCTGAACCTCACGTGCCTTAGCTGGTACGCTAGTTCTCATTCGTTTGGCCATGACTGCCAAACATAACTGCTAAACTGTAAAGCTCCTGACGGCAGGTTTTGTGGAAAGGTATGAGCATTGCAATAATTTGAATATTAGTTGTTTTATGTATTATGGCTATAATTCGTCTTAACCCTCTATAGTATTACGGTTCTACATTACTTTAACTACCAGTTTCTAGAACGTAAAGACAGGCAGGAGACTTATCGTCGTGTCGTGCCTTCTAAGTACAGTAACCACAAACTCAGACGGAGGTTTAAAATAAACTTGCTTTTTAATTCATCCACCCGAGGATTACACAACCGTGAAATAACAGAAACCTAGTCGCTATTTGTAGGAGACGTAAAACAAATTTCCAGTTAAAATTAAAATATTAAATACAAAGGAACATGCATTTGAATGAATTTTGGCTCCATCCTAAATATTCCAGGAGCAAATGTGGCTCGAAAAGCTTAAGCTGATAAATCAATTCAGTAGCAGACAAATGTAACAGAATAAACGATCAGCGATAACCACCAAAGGCTGTCTCCTAAACTTAAGGCCTTTGAGTAATATATATTAACTAATTTCCATCCTTTTTCATCCTTTAATTCATCATTCATATTAACTAATTTTCATCCTCGTAGAGTGGACGAGAGCAGAAGCGATAGTACAGGAAAGTAATAAGATAACTAGGCTAAATTAATATGAAATCCTACCATATTCTTTCAGGTAACTTGCTCTCACCACGACTAAACTTTCACTGAATGAATTCTTCGCTTTCATAGATATACAGATACCGACCTGGATAATGCAGTTTTCTACATATCAAAAAGTCCTATCTTGCTACCAGATACGGCGAGCAACAAAAATTTGTTCTTTTTTTGAACATCAATAGGTCCGTCATTTATACCCTATAATTCTCAATGTTTGAAATTAGTACTTCTAATACTTCTGAAAATTAATTGATAAAATACGAACTACTCAAAATTCCCAGTTAGAAGTGCATTCGATATTTTGAGCTTTGGAATCCTATCAGGTATTTCAGTTTCGTTGTTCAGCCCCTGCATATTGATGATATTTATTTTTTTATGTCAAGTATTACCCGATAAGAGTAAAATGATAAATTATAGATGTTAAGTACAAATGAAAAAGCAATGTAAATGCTAAAAATGAAGGAAAACACACTGTATCATAAGAAATACAATTAATAAAATACCGTACATTCTGGCGTGTAACGCTCACCTATAAATTAAAACTGCATTTATAAGGTGTTTATTCCGCCTTCTCAGATGCCTTGGTGGTGTAATGGTCAGCACACTCAGAGCGTATTCAAGAGGTCCGAGATTCGAGTCCCGGCGAGGAAATTGCACATTTCTTCATGTCTCCTGCTTCGAAAAAATTCTAATGTCTCTATACATTTTTTAATTTTCAATTACATTCGCTGTATAACATGGAACCTTTTCTTTACGAAGAAACCTGAAAAGTACAGGTACGATGCTTTTATCTTTTCAAGTCATCCATTCCAAGATTTTTCTTAAGATTTCAAATAATGATGTTCTGAACTGACAAGCGATAAAGAGATATGCAGTGTATGTGGAGGAAATGCTTGAGGGAGTAAATAGTTTGCAAAGAGGGTGGGTTGTATTAATTTCATTTCAGGGATGCACAAGAATATTATTATAGGCCTTTCAAAAAAAAGGGGGACATAATTTGGGGTACGAATGTTCTGAATGTAATTGCGTAATTCAGAATCAGATGTTTTCTTTTTTTGTAATCATTCGAAGCCGTGATTTTGAAGTGAACATAGAAGAGTTTAGTAAATTGCATTTGCTTTAGTTGAAACACAGCTGATGTAGTGTTCTTATTAGTAGCAAATATGTCTTCTGCCAAACAAAACAAACACAGTACTGGTTTCGAGTCATTCAATTTTTGAAAGAAAATGGCAAGGATATTTGGTGTTGGTGAAATCTCCATATGTGAGTGGACTAAAAATGAAATTACAATAATTAATATGCCCAGGAATAAATGTGCTTTGTATAAAGAGTAACAAAATGGTCTGTCCAAGAAGAACTGGGTCTTAGAAAATCTCCAGAATGGATTAATTATAGCAAGAAATAGCGTGCGTTTATTTGCCTTAAAGTGGGCAAAAAGGAACGCAAATGGCAGTAAATACTTTAAAGCAACTTTGAGTTAGGTCAGTCGATTTATGGCACGGTATATAGTTCTACGAGAAGAAAACGAAAGTTTCATAAAGTCTTCCATAAGAATTGGATAACAATTTCATAAGTTTCCAGAAGAAGGTTAATGACCTACAAAGACAAAAAAAATATTTATTTTCATATATTGGAAATATGGATGAACCTCTAGCAATGTTTGATATGATAGGAAATACAACAAGTGATGTGAAAGGGATAAAAACGCTTCACATAAAAACAACAAGTCACAAAAAATCTCACTTCACCGTAGTGCTTTGTAGCTCAACAGACGGAACAGAATTAAAACCCATGGTTAATTTTAAAAGAAAGGCGATATCGAAGTGTAATTTTCCAAATGGTATTTTTATTCATGTTCACGAGAAAGAATAGATGGACGGAAACCATGTGAAAATGCGGATAAGAACTGTTTTGAAAAACTGTCCTATTCCCTTGAAGAATCCAGAAAGTCTTTTAGTTCGGAACATGTTCAGATCCGAACTAACGGATAAGAAGAAGAAATTGTTGAACGACCCGGCAGTTATTCCAGACTGATTAGCGCCATTAGTTCAGCTTTTGGATGTGTGTATCGATAAACTATTGAAAAAAACTTAAAAACGACAGTGGAATAGGTGGATATTAGAAGCTGAAAAAACAATTAACGAACGGAAGCCAAATGCGCCATGCCATTCTAGAAATAGCGTGTGAGTAGATAATAAAATCATTGAATGAAATTAAAACCGACATAATTCAAAAGTCATTTAAAAAATGTAGCGTATCTAACAAACTAGATAGAACCGAAGATGATTATTTATTTATGGATTAGAGTAACAGTGATGGTGAAGATGAGACAGAATTCGATGATGTGCTTGAAGATATAACGAAAGACGAATATGATGACCTTTTCACGTTATCCGATAATGAAAAATTTTTTTAAGTTCATAAAGTATGTCATTTTTCCTCTTTTTAAAATCTATCATTTTTATATCCGGCGTATAACGCGCATCCGCAAATGTCGATCTTATTTTTGTATTAAAAGTGAGCGATATACGCCGGAATATACAGTTAAATCAAAAGTATTACGTATACTACAAATAACTATACTTTATAATGACGTTAAGTAAGGACAATAATGTTTTCTTTCATGTTTTATTGCACCTGTTCTCCGATCTTGCAACACAATCTCTTATATAACTAAATAAATTTGTTTTATTAGAAGTATCATTTGTCAGAAATTACATTACTCAATAATTTTTCAGTAAAATAATTAAAGAAAATTCCATTAGAAAGCAATCTGTAAAAATAGAGAACAAATAGATATGAACGGCATCATTTTTAGTAATTATTTGAATACATACATAAATTTGCATAATTATGTTACATAAATTTCACGAAACAGATATCTTTCGAGTGCTTTGCCGTAATCAGATAAACCAAACAATAAATTTTATGTAATTATTCGTTAAATAATTCAGAATGGAAAAAGCAAAAATTTTAGAATTGAATTTAATATTTTTCTTTTTTTATATGCTTGACTGGTTGCTTTAAAAGATTAATATAAAAAAATAACCTTCATTTGCATTCTTATTATTTTCCTCAAAGGCCGAACATTAGCATTTGTATTATTATTTGCCTAGAAATATTTTAATTTTGATACATTTCATTCATTTACATATGAATTAATTTAACAAAATTTTATAATATACTACAGAATGTAAAAAATAAATAAACATTAATAACTTTCACTTCCTTGAATTTGATGTTTATCTGAAACGTATCTTTCTGTTACATTGTAATATGTAAAAGAGAAATTTCTGTATGTCATTTTGTACCAATAGGCTTGAAATTTTGTAGCAATAGCTCATTTCCATATGGAAATGTCGGATGAGTTTAGTTAACTGCGTAACTGAGGTTTACAAAGACTTGTAAGGAAAAAATAATTTGTTTAGATTAATATTAAGAAATTGAGAATTAAGAAGTTCAATGTAAAATTAGCTCAAATAAACATAAAATTATTTCTGACTATAGTTTTCTTGAATCTCTGTCCATCGATAACTCAATAATTCGCGCCTCATCGTGGAATTCTTAACAACTTCCGAAATTTTCCTATATAGCAACATTGTGAATCATACAACTTTTACTTAGTAGAAACTTGAAAAAAAAAAAAAAAAAAAAAAAAACGTTCCGCGCCCCAAGGTTCTTTTTTTACTAAGCATTCCAGCTTTTGTATGTAGCACTCTAAATGTTAGCCGTTACAACAATGCTTCGATAACAGATTTGGACAGATTTTACATCGAAATAGCAGTCAACAATAAATGAATCACTTATACAACATGTGCTAAATTTTATGTTAAATTTATTCATTTGCTTAGTAAGGTATAATAAGGTTGTTTGTTTTCGAGGGTTATTCGTTTTACGAAAAAACAGAGAAAACGTTTTGCATAGAGATTACATTTCGCTTAAAACAGTGGTTATCAAATCAAGGGTATTGTAAAAGTAATGGAAGGTGAGAGTAGAAATTGGAAATTAATTTATTTGGAAATTCTTCATAACTAGACAACTGTCATTTTTCAATAATACATATGAAATTTGTTTACTGATACGAAACATTTTTTGCTAATTTAAGTCAGCATATCATGAAAAGAGTGAAGGCACAAAAACTTTTCGCTAGTTGAAAAATATCGCAAGAGGAAAACGTTTTCAAACCTACGATTTAGAATGACTAAGATGAAACTGATATTTAACGCTTCTATCTACTTGTGGTATCAAACTTCATTTTAGCGATTTATAGTTAAGTAAATCAGAGACAGATTCTTCCTGACACAAATTTATTTCTACATCTATTTATCTCTCACTGTGGGTAAAACAAGTGTACAATTTAAATACCAGATAAGTAAATAATCTCTTTTAATAGCACTGTATTGAAAATCGTTAATATATTTCATGATAGAAACTCCTAATTAAATAATGCTTTAATACCCACCAGAGACCAAGCTGCAAATCCGCAAAACAATGATAGTTCGACCCCGGAAGCATATAAGCATTCTGTACCGCGCCACGCGCATAGGCAAAAATCTGCACTTCCGATTGGACATACTTTCAGATGGCATCATTTTCTGTTGGCGTAATGACGTTTAGGCGGGGTTTGTTTTCGCTGAATAACGTACATAAGTGACACAGAAGAGTGAAAATTATCGTTTTCTTTTTTTTTTTTAATGAAACAAACAAAAAAAAAATAGCTGTACTGCACATGGCTTCCCTTTTCATGGAATAATAAAATTGTAAAATCTTTGTTAATATCAGATGCGATCTTATATTAAGTGCTTAGATTATACAAGTAGGTGAATGAATTTAGTGCGAAAACCAAAACAGGACGATCTCGATCCAACTGTAAAGGCATTGTGTACTAGTAAAAGTATATTATTACTATTGCAATTTTGTTGCATTCTATTTCTTTCACATTGCAGAAAATATTTCCTTTGCAAATTATTATGTTATTTCTATGTTAATGTCCATGTCATTCTAATATATCTGTTGCTTTAACTGAAGGAAAAATGTGCATTCGGTACTGTCGCTGAATTTAATACACGTGTATAAGAAAAGGAACTTTTTCTCTGACAAACACTATTTTTATGCAAAGGTACAAACAAATGTTACACATTAAAAAATGGGCAATAAAGTAATATTATTCAATTTAAAACGTATCTCTATTCTAAATCTATATTAGTCTGACTTCAAAAATAAAATTTAATTTTTCAGACTGATTATAAATATTGCGAATTTGTTGTGCACTTGTGCAATGTTAGCTCCCAATGTCGTTTTTGCTATTTCCGAAAATTAACTTGTCTCATGCTTTTGCAGATTGCATCATCAGATAATAGATATACAATGAACACGAAATAATTAATTAATAATCACAACACCATTAATATGAAGAGCTCTAAATTAAAAATACATTTATTAAAAATCTCTGCACTTAATACACATTTGCGGAGTTAGCACAAGAAGAAATAATACCTTTATCTCTCTAGGAAAAGCAATCACTACATTTTTTATATTAAATTAACAACACTACAATGTTGTAAAAAGCGTAATCTCATAGCAACAGAAATATAACGCACGTAATAATCTTTTCGGTACTGCTATCAAAATGCAAACAAATGGTATGGAGATGTATTCTCGAGCCCAAGCAAAGTCAAAGCGTTCATGCGTAGAGGAAATGATGTCATCAGAAGCCATATCCAATCGCGAGGACAAATTTTTCCCTATGCGCGTGGTGCGGTACAGAAGGCTTATATGCACCCCGGAACCATAAAACGGCCAACAGGCTTGGACTGCATAGGAGTTTTCGTGTATCGTTCCATGTGTAACGTAGTTCCGACAGTACAGCAGGAAATGTAAGAGCACGCCAGAATTCAACAAGTGTGGTAATGGGCACCTAACGCAGAAGTGTAGCTCAGGAAACGTGAGTTGCATTAATTACTATAATACTAATTCTGAAAATTGGACCTCCTTCAACACATCATCCACTACTTGAAGCTCCTATCCAGTATATGGAGCCCATTTCGACAGCCTGCTCAAAATCAAGCTAAGATGACACTAAATATGCATACAGCAGGTCTTCGATATGTTGCAGTGTAATTTTCAGAAGTGTTATGCCGCAATTGTAAACACACTGCATGAAATGTCACATACTGCTATAACGTCGGAATCTTCCAAGAGCCCTACACTTACAACGGAGAGATTCCCATATTCCATCGCACAGCAGAACCTTTCTCTCAAACAACAAGCTGGCTGCGATTACTTACAGTGGCCTTCTCTCCCCTATTCTGATGAAAATCACACTCCATCAAACTAAATAGGACTTTAGCAAATGTAGCATTAATATTATTGTATCTACCCCCGAACGAAGCTATCACCTCCCTATTGGAAGAATTGAATTCTAACCTTCTAACTGGGGCATCGTATTATATGATAGCTGGAGACTTAAATCCACTAGTCAACTATGGGGAACTGACTCGGAGAACCCATGAGAAGCGGACGTACTAGAATTCGTCGACAATAAGCATTTCGTTGTCAACAACGCTTAGGATTCACCACCTGCTTTTGAAACATCTAGAGCTCGATGGTGATCAGATCTGACAATATCTATTCCCAACACATCCCCGTACACACAGGATTGGATAATGAGTGACCTGCCGTTACTCAATGATCACAAAATTATAGCTTACAAGCTGGATATACTTCTATAGACAGTATAATAAAGAAAAGAATAAAGACGGCATTTAAAGGACATTCCGTTTTACAGAAACACATTCGAACGCACGTAGAGAAACTTATCAAGGATTTCAACAACTGCCAGGACAAAAACTCCTTAGATGTTCTCTAGGACATATTAAATATAAAAATAGTGCAGGCCTCCCACAAAGCATATTGTTCGAAATCTCTGAAGGTAAGACATTCCATCGCCTGTTGGACATCAAAGCTTAACACAGAGAGAAGCAAAGTGCGGACACTTCACAGGAGAACACAATCCAGAGTGGATCCAAATGTGCGGCAACATAAAAAATGATAACATACAACAAAGTCAGAGCTATATATAAAGAAGAGATTAAAAGTGCCAAGATATCCTCATATGGAATAATGGAAGCTACAATACATAAGCTTCAGATTTCGGCACAGAAAACTAAAGCTTTACTCATAGGACGCAGTTGTTAAGTAGTTAAGTTGTTGTTTTCGTTAAGTTAAAAATATGGCATATAACCATTACAGAAAGAGTAATCACACACGGAAAGGAAATCTAGAGTGGTGAACTTACCTCTCACATGAGAAGATCCCTGTTTTCAATTCAGATACAACAGCTGCTTCAAATATGCAAGGCCTACAGCACCACCTCAGCACCAGACCTACAACAACTGGCAGGAATTACTTCCCTAGATCTGATAGTTGAAAGGGAGGCAACTGTTGCAAGAGTGACTAGGATGGATCAAAAGTCTACACTCAGGGGATCATAATTATCACCACTTGGACTATGAGGAGAAAACATCTGCAAAACTTTCATCCAGCCTCTTTTAATCGCTCAGACGGCATCAACATAAACGATGAACTAATGATATCCTTTTTACAGATGGCTCCAAAATTTCAGAGCGGGACGAGCAGCGCCTTCTGTAGACTGGAAAATGGTACTGTAACATTTGAGTGGAAAAGGAAACTGGGATTAAACAACTAGGTATAATAAGCAGAGATTTTAGCTATCATCGCCGCAATTAGGCACATTAACATATATCAGCAGCGCAAATCAGCTATTCATGGTCAGGTCTGGAGGCTGTCGCAGGACAAAACAGCAAGAGTCCCTTGGTACACCAATTCGAAAACAGTTTTTGTCTATGCCTATTTCACAAAGGCCCACTCTAAAATGGGTTCCCGCTCATCGCTTCATTTAAGGCAATGAATGAACGCGGACCTTCTGGTCAAGAAAGCAGCTAATGGCACGGAATTACTGAAACAACCTACTAAAATGACTTGGTATCACATTAAAAAAGCAACTTTGATAAGTGTGCTACAAAACTTTTAAAGTAGATAGTAGGACGAAGGACATTTCACTTGTGTTGCCAAAAGTTAACATGGAAATCAAGACCCACCGTGGGGATTTATATTTATTTTAACTAACGCGTTAAATTTAATTTTATGCTTACTTCCTCTAATTGTCAATACCAGAATATTTAAATTTGGTAGCGCGAGTGAAGTAATGCAAATTCTACCTGGAGGAGAAAAGGTTTAAATACTGAGTTCTAGAAGGGAAAGTTAGAGAGTTTGGGCGAGTGCAGTATTTTGTAGCGAGAGCTTCTGTTTTGCATTTATTGCTGGTTAATGTGGCGTAACATCTATTACTTCGCTGCCACCAGATTTTCGACGCGGTTTGGGGAAACAGGATTATCTGTGCCCTGTAGAGTAATTCTATTACTAGTTAATATCTTCGAATTTTGAATTTAGTTCTTGTTATTTGAGTTACCGTCCGAGTGAGGTGTAGTGTGCTAGCGTCAAGTCGACGCATTGTGAATTTTAAAAAGTTAATAAAGGTTTCTTTTTACTCTCCCCTTGTGTGGTTTCTACACGTATTTCAGCTGTCACATCAGAATTTATACCAGTGAGACTTACAAGATTCCCAGTATTTCTCAACTGATTCAGATTGAGGGCTACTTCCTTCTGCGAGAGCGGAGAGGAAAATGACATGAACCATTATTATTTTCATTGCGTTAATACAAGATTCTGACACTTTAAGAAACCAGCAGACTGTGCTTGGACAACGTGAACGACCAACACACTCAAAATAGAGTAGTCCTTGGTAAAATAGAGAAAATCTCAAGACACTGCGTAAGTGAATAACGTTATGTTTGAAATGATCAGAATTTAATCAGGATAACGCTCATAGTCTACAGTTATCAAGCTAAAAAATCCCCGAACTACTGTTAAGTTTATCATAAAATAGTTTCAGTTACTCAAAACGTGTATTAATATGCACTAACTTTGGACAAGAAAGATTTTGTAAAATATAAAAATTCCTATTAGTACATAATGTTCAATATTCTAAGTAGATTTCCTAGCTGTAATGGTATATAATTCCATTTGGTTCACTTCCGTGGTCGGAATTCCTCTTAGCGGCGCACTCACTCACACCATGTATAGCGTGAATACGAGCTAGCTTTCATTGAAAATTTCCCCACATAGGCATTCTTCTCTTTATCCAGATAACTCTCTAGTGCATAACCCTCATATTTACTATGAAATTCTCACACTATGGAAAGTGGATATTAAGCAGATAATGCTTATTGATTTAGAAACAAAAGAATTTATTTAAAAATACAGAAAAAAATTGTGCTCTTATAGATTTAGCTCACGAGGAGTGGATTTCTGTAATTAATGTTACATTTTCCTTAATCCTTCTCAGTTCGCTGGGTTTATGTTAAATAAACATGTTTAACCGTTTACATATCTTTCATTTGGAAATAAATCATTATTGAATGTTTACGGTAGACTTCAAATACCACACCAGATAAAGCATATTAAACTCTTTTAATTCAACTAAGCATTCTACTTTCTCTCTTATCAATAATTTTTCATTTTGACGAAATCTAATTACTTCAATAACATATGCTTTGTAGTGTATTTCTATCATATCTACCTATAATTGCTAACTTTGTTCGTAGAATTCAGCAATTAATATAATGGTGTACACTAAAGTAATATTTTTATGACGTGGATTCACAGTAGAAAACAATTTGCTAAAATTTCTGGGTCCCGCAGAAGCTAAACTATTTCCAGCTATGCGCCATCATCACTAAAAAATCTTAGACGGAATATTCACATTGAAGATCATCGGCTGGTCTTAAAAGTTTGCTACATTTATGGGCAATTTGCCATAATATAGCCATCACGGATATTAATGCAGATAATAACGTTTTTACGGCATAAGACTGAAAGATAGAAAATAACTTTGTTTAAAGAGGAAAAGTGGTGCTATTTGTTTTTCATAAAAATATATGAAGTCATACGAGTCTACGTATAGGAAAGGGAGAAAAATGTGAAACGAAATATTTGGTAATATACGCGATTAAAAAAGAGTAACAGAAAAGGATGATATACCTAGCATGTCTGGCATATTTTACCGTCTTTAACTGCGTAACACTATCTAAGATTAACAAGTACGTGATAAGTTTTTCTTGATGATGTAGGACTTGTATTAGCCTCTTGATTTAATGTCCTGTGTCATGGGTCGAAGAAAGAACATAGACTCTTGTCATGGCTTTAAAATACAAGTAATCCATTAGAAGGCAATATTTTATTCTTTCTTTTCCTTTTTTTGTAGAATATTATCTGCTATGAGATTTTTATTCTTTACGATTACGTTAGCTCATACATTTAAAAAGTACTTTTAAAGATATTTTAATAAATAAGTATCAATTCACAGTTATAAGATTCATGAATTAGATCTGATGTCTATCTATCCTGTACAAAATTCCCCTAATAGTTAGAGTAAATAAGTTGATAAATATGTAATGCACGTTTGCATGACTTTGTAAAAACGTAACAACTAATCATAATTCCAGAATGAAAATCCGAACCAGAAGAT
>KK116499.1:626659-701271 GCA_000611955.2 Stegodyphus mimosarum
TTTTGAGTATAAAATAAGTGCTTTGAAATTTCTAATAATATGAATTATCTTAAATTAGACGGAATGGTTTGTGCTACTGTCTTCACAACAAAATTGAAAATATTAAACTCTTTTTTTATTTCTTTTATGTTAAACAATTTAAGGAATTTCAGGAAAATATAATTCCTGCTTTACCTTATCTCTTTACAGTTCGGTCTTCTCAAAGTAAAATAAAATATTTATTTGCTTAATCGTACAGCAGTAATTATGACTATTCCATGTATAAAAAAAACATGTAAATAAAAACTAATGAGCAGTTCTGAAAGAATTTAAATATAAATAAAATAGGAAAAACCTCGAATTTAACATCTCATTTAATGGCAAAAAAAGTCGTGAATAGTTCTGAACAAAACAGCTTTATATAAATACGGAACAAGAATCTGGTAATATGGCATATTCATTTTCAGAAGTCCTTGTTTAATCTGTTGATTTCATTCTAGTGGATGATTGTGCGTTAGGTCGTGAAGCAATCGCCTCATCTTTTAAGTTTAGTTCATGGAATTTGAAAAGATTGAAGGAATATGGCAAAATAGAACTATTCTTAACTTAAACGAGATTTCTTACAGTAGAAACTGTAGTTAAAACTACAATTCAGATTAATGAGAGCCAGTACAAAGTCATCCTTGCCAGAGATTAGGCATTTCTTGGGCAAACTGCAAACTCAGTCTATGTAGTTCCATTACCATAAATGTAAATCAGTGTTAACTATTACTTACAATAATAAAGTTTGGAAACTGTATATGCATTATTATGAAACCGCAAAAATGATAAGAGTAAATTTTTACATTAATGCTTCTGTTAATTCATCTGAATTACTTATAAATTAAAGATATTTCTTAGCTCCTTTCTTGTAATATGAAATGAAAAAAGAGACAATTAAATGAAATACATATATATATAAAAAAAAGGTGATTGCAGGAAGATAATAAAGTCAATTTGTTAATTCATATTTAAATAATTTTGTTGCACATTACTTTGACGCAAAGCTGTATCAAAGATAAATCGAGAGAAGCCATACTAACCGAAAATTTGACTACGAGCGATAGTTAATGGGAATCAGACAATGAACAATATAGCAAAGAAAATTAAAGTAATGTCAAGAATGTAATGCTTTTAAGTTATCAAAAATTTTGTACAAACAAAACTTTACTACTTTAAGTATATTTTAAGACTATGTTTCTTGGTGCGTTTTAAAGTTAATAACACAGTTTATGAAATGAGTTTCTAACATTTCATATCCAGTTTGGTTCCTGTTCTAGTCATTCACCTGAGGCAAGTGCCTGACTTGTCTAACCCTTGTCCCGGCCCTGGGTTTTGAGTATGACAGCTTCCCTCTCAGCGTTACGGCCGGATTTTTCCGTATAGAAGGCTGCCTTCTATATTCGTTACATATGAAAATTTCTGCTATTTTTTAATATATCTGATTTCGGTTTGGATTTATATTGGAAGAAAAGAAATCAAGGTACAAAATGAAAGAGTCATTTTTTAATTAAAATCAAGAAAATAACACTTGTTCTTGACATTTTGAGGAACTTTGAAATTTCAAGGCTAAACCCGTAACGCTCGGAGGGTTAAGACAGAACTTTTTTTGTGGCAACTATCAAAATCTATGCCAAAGGTATTTTTTTTAATTTGAGTCAACTATTTTAAAAGTACTCATGGGTATTTTAATTGCTAAAACAAAGAGTTCATATTTATGAAGTAAAATAATTTTTTGTATTGTAACATTTCAGTCAATGAAATTACTTTCCTGTATTCACACGGCCCACCAGTGCAAAGTAAGTGATGCTGTTGAAGAATAGATGTTTGACTTGGGCTCATATTCCGGCTTGCATGGGCATTTTTTGTGATTTTCCCTACGTATAACGTGAGTACGAGGCAGTTTCGTTTAGAACGTCCCTCATAAAAGCAATCCTCCCTTACGCAGATAGCTCTAATGAGTTTCGCTATTATCAAATAATATAATTTAATCCAATCCAGTTTTTATCTGGCAGATACACCGCGCCAACTGAAGATTCAAATAAAACTTTGATAGCTGAAAATCAGTCTTAAATTGGCAAGTAAAATTCAAAATTTTGAAACACAAAATACTGAAAAAAAAAGTAGAATAAAATCCCAGCTGTGTTTTCAGTTTGCTCAAAAATTAATGAAATATACAAATATAAGCTGAAGATGATATAAATCCGATTGCTTGTTCTAATAAATCCAAAACTTATCAGTCCGTTTTTGATTTTATTTTCAAAATAAAATCCCACATATTTTTTTTAAATAAGAATTTTATAAATTTTAAAGGCTTCTACCAAAAAAAAAAGAAAAGAAATGCGATTGTTTATTTTAAACGGAAAAAACAATTTGCTAGTAGTTTTATTTAAATCTTGGATACATCACTTATTTTTGCATTTTAAAAATTTCATTTTAAAATGTAATAGCTGCAGGAAAAGGCATTAAAATTTTAAAAAGAACTTTCTTGATAGTTCAAGGTAATAAATAAAATATATGTTCTAACAACACCCCCTTTTCATTTTAGTTTAATGTAACCCACATTATATTAAAATGACTTGGAAACGTCGAGGAAATTTGCATATAGAATTGACCTTAAACAAAATGTAACCAGCAAATGTTCTTTAAAATGAAGTTTTGCCTTTAGTTCGCGTTCTGGAATAAATCAAATGTTTTACGGCGGACCACACAGAGATAAGTAAATTGTGTGTGCGGTCCTTGCAATTCACTGTTCCCAGCCTTTACGACGTGTCACACGACATGTTTTTGACATCGCATGTTTTTGACATAACTTCACGACTAGTGTCAGATTTCAGCGTTCTGTACCGTGTCTGTCGTCAAAGCCTCTCAATTTCAGGAGGGGTGACGAACCAATGATCTGATTTTTCCTCTGATATCGTTCCGGATATAACGAATCAGAGGATGTAAAATGCTACTGTGAAATTAAGGAGGCGTTGCTAATTAATTCTGAAGATGTTCGCCATCGGAGTAACAGGAGAAGAACGCTCCAGAACTCTCGATTAGAGAGACCTGCAACGCTCTCGCTCTCTCGACTAGAGAGACTTTCGTTAGCAGACTACGAGGACTATAATTCGTTTAAATACCTATCTATGCTATCTATGAATTATATATATATATATGTAAAGAGCTTCTTATAATTGTATTAAATGTGTTTTGAGTTTCAAATGCAGTAAGAATTACGTAACCTCTCAACATTACCTAATCGTTATTAGGAGTCAGATACGTTACCTGCAGCCACTCAACTGGGGGTAACCTGACTGTCACTTCCACAGCAGTGACCATAAACATCCCCCAGTTTCAAAGCATTACACTGGGTTGATTTCAAAATGATCAGAAATGATGTTATTTTGAATCAACTTAAATTTTATTATTTATTTTTAACTTAAATCGATGCTTGTAGAACAATTTTCTGGATTTAGTCAGCTGTTTACTTTTCTGAATCCGAATCACAAACATATTCGTTTTGTTATTAAACAAAAATATTAATATGTAGCAACAAAAATATTAATAAAATCCTGACATTCGTATCGCTTCTCTAGGGGTATGCGAATTGCTATTTTTACCGTTTTCTTCAATCATAGTTTTTTTTTTCCGAGATGTTTAGTACGAGTGAACTATCACCGACCACCTTCCACAAAGGATTCTACTCTCTTATCACTTCTTGAAAGGAGAAAAAAAGTGCAAATCATTCGAAGATTGCTCCTGTCCTTCAAAAATAGGACAGAAAGGACAAGTAAGATGGATGAAATAAGGGGTGAAAGAATAAACACCATTAATTATGTTGAGCATAATTATTTAGTTTTAATTAGGAAGCATAAACGACAGCTAACTTCGAAACACTCTCAGCTACTGTGCAAGGGTACAAATTTATATGCAAGTTACACGCTGAATTTCTTGATCAAAGTGTGATTACTGCGTGATGGATGATGGAATGGTGTATACAAAAGGATGTTTCATATCATACAAGAACAATCTGAATTGCCAAGCGGAAGAATGGCCGCTAGGGATGCGTAAATCTGGTATGTCGAATTATGATGCATTGTTTTGACTAGGAAATATAAATGTTCTATTGTAAAAAAGGAAAACACTGCATCTGCTTACCAAACGCATTCAGTGCCTATTAAATGGAATAAATAAATAAGAAAAATCAAACGTTTGTTGTGAAGTAAAAATTTGGAGTAATTCCATTTAAAAGAAAATTAATAGCAGGTAGTATTAAGGCTGCAGGAATAGATTGAAAAGGAAAATGAAATAATTGAACGTATAAATTATCTGCTCTACAGTGGGATATCGTTTTCTTCATAATAAAGCTGCCAAAGGATGAATTTTGGAAATCGATGTTTGTTTTAAAACAAGACTAAAGTTTTCGTGAGATGTAATTTTTCTATATATAATTAAAAAGTTTTTTTTTCACTTAACTGTGTTTTTAATACGGTGAAAGCTTTGCGCATCTCTGGTAATATCAGATTCTGAAACTCATAAATAATATTATACTTTTTTACAAATAAAAAATACTTCGTAGACATATGTAAGCAGTAATTCGCAGACATAATTTATAATTTTAAGATTGTCAATATTTTGTTTGAAAATGTGTCAAGATACATAAGACGCATGGTATACCAAGATACACGAAACAATATCGATGTAAGCAAAAATAGCCGTAAGAAAAAGAATGATAATAATATTAAAAAAAAGAATGATAATAATGATGGTCTGTGACATCTGATTAGTACGATGCTTGTTGAAGGTTAAGAATCGGAAAGATTTTAAGAAATTTAATAATACCGAAGAATTTCCAAACAAGAACCAGAAAAACTCTTTTATGTAAAGAAGGTAGTAAAAAACAATGAGTGCCGCAGTTAAAATAACAAACAATGTTTCTCACTTCCCAACATGATTAGAGAAACAAAAAATCAAATACTATCACAATACTCTGTCAATGAATAGCTTTTTTCAAATATTAACAGACGTTTTTCAGGAAGATAAACTAGCTATAGTTAGAGAAACTTTTATTCTCATGCAGAAACAAACTTTATGATAAATGAGATGACAGTAAACGAATGAAGAAGTTCAACGTAAAAATCAGTATGAAATTATTTGTAGTCACAGTTTCGTTGGAACGTGGCACAATTATATAAAGTGTTGTCATGGTGAACAAAACAGAAGTTGTAAGTTGTGCTATGTGCGTTAGGCCGTACTAGACATTACGTAAGTCTATATGCTTTCTAGGCCCTCTTCACTTGCTATCCTATCTAAATGATTAAAACGTTCAGATAAAGTTGCGTGGACTTTATCTAATTGCTGCATTTACGGTAAACACAACATCCACTGCATTCATTGAAACACCATAGCTTTGATAAAACTGGAATTGCGCTTCAACGAAGCTTCCATTAACGATAATTTCTTACCTGAACAAAATTAAAAATGTGCAAATTAATTACCCGTTTTTACGTTGAATTTCACTTGCTTACTATTAACTGAACAAAATTATTATTCTCAAATAAGAAGACAACTTACGAATAAATTTATATTCTTGTGAAAACAATAAGCTAATACCATACGATATACCTTGCCAGATGTAAGTCTAGATGGTTCTTATACCCTCTTCGTGTGCTATTCTAACTTTGCGTTAGAAAGCTCAGATATTGCTTTTGTATCTGGAGGTCAAACGCTCCAAGAGCTGTGACAGTGTATAAAAAACCCCTGTTAATATCGAAAGTTTGGCCACGAAATTACCATACTATGAAAGAATGATTGATAATAGTCTGTATGCATAAGTAGATACTCAGACATTTAACAAATAATATAGTATAGCCAAAAATAATAATAATCTAACTGAAGTAGCATACATAGATGTGTTTAGTACATATACAATGATGTTATCTCGAGGGGATACAAGTTTGCATCTCAGTGCGGTATGTTAAATACCAAAATACCACAAGTAATAGAACTTGAATGCAAATTGCTGCTCAAAGAAATACCTTAATATACGTAATGTCTTGTTAGGTACTAAATGAATAAAATAAAGTAAATACAATGAAATAAATATATAGACTGATTTACGAAACATACATTAGTACAGATAATACCTATTTGAATATATTTATGATACAGTGTTCAATAGTAAGGTATAAATAATAAAGATTTAAATGCATATTAATGATCAGTGTAAGATTTTTAGTACAATACAACCATGTAAGGGAAACCTGTAGTAAAAAATTTAATAATTAGACATATATATTAAAATTTAACTGTGAGTAAGTATAAAAAACAATGCAAGCTGGATTAATCATAAAATTAAACATTATTAAAGCAGATAGTTATTATACAGTAAAGACAAGATAAAAATACAATATATGGCAAAAAAAGATAAATACAAAGCAAACTGCTGACTGCAGTGTGTCAGAGGAAAAGGATCAGAGAAGTTATCAGCTGTTAGCGATGCTTTTAGCAATGTCAATGCAATCTCTAATGCGGCTGAGCGCATATTTATTCTCATTTGTATCCCTTTTTCACGTTGGCATATTAGTCACAGAGGGTCTTTTTAAATGAGAATTAGCGTGCTGTCAAACAAATAGGGATCTGTGTCATCAGTCTGCCACAAATGCAATGCTCACATTCTCTGAAGGCAATCCTTGAAGACAGAACATTGTAATTCCTTTAGTATAACTTTCGGTTACAATTTCGGTTCACAAAGGGTTTGAGTCTTCCTACTAAAACATTTTTATATCAGATTAATGCTTAAGAAAGCATTGCCTAATTACTCGCATATCTAAAATGTCGGCTCTAATCTCAAACATTTCAAAGTTGACCGCAAATCGCACTAAATGCCGAATATAATTTTACTACAATAATTTAATTTCATGAGCCAACAATGTTCAGTTTTTTTATGCCTTTCATGTAGATTTAATGAAATGCAGGATAATTGACGAGATGCATGTTAACTTCGATTTGCAAACATTAACTCCCGAATTTGAAGTAGAATCTAATTAGTCGTAAACAAGACACTGTTTAATTATTGATTAAACATTCACTGAAGTTAACTGCGTAAATATCACTAGCCTGTAACTAGATATAGGTATTAGGATTAGATATTGAATGCACTATCAGTCTTGAAAATACAGGGCTAATGAATTTAAGACGAAAGATATACGATGGTGTGTTTGATTCTATTGCACTCAAGTTTAAAAATCCCATTGCTCAGATTAAAAAATGCGATTCTTGTCAACAATATATTAAAGTTCTTTGTAACGATTAACTGCTAAATTTATAAAAAAATTCAAATAAATAAGTTTCTTTAATGAACACGTTGTTATGTAGTAGTAATCTGTGTTTTTGTACTTTTAAATTTTATCTTTGTAGTCGACTTTATTTATATGAGTTCCTATTAGTTAACATGTTTTGAGGAGCTGAAAATAATGGCGTAACAAATATTGTAAGTATAGGGTGGTTATAATTTAGGCGACCCTATTCAAACCCCTCTAGAACCTGTTTTACTTGTTGAATTTTGATGAAATTTGGTATATATCTTATATGGACCATGGAGAAACGATTTATGCAATAAAAATAGTTTAAAGATTGACCACCAGGGGGAATTGTGCCACCTAAAGAAGGACAAAAATCTGTCAGAATCATTAAAATTTATTCAATTACATAATGTGCTGAACGTGTGCTCCATTGACATCAATTACGTGTTGAAAGCGCACTATAGGGTGTTCAATGGTAGCGCGAAGTAACTATCGAGGGATTTCAGCAAGATTGCGTGTAATGCTGGCTCTCAACTCAGGTAAAGTCTTAATTTCTCCTCCATAAACACGGTCTTTTAGGAATCCCCACGGCCAGAAATCACAGGGATTTATCTAAGTCGAGTGAACGAGAAGGCCAGGCATCCGGAAAAGCTCTGGATATTAGACGATTCTCTCTAAAGTTAGCACGAAGCAGTTCTTTGACTTTGCGCCCAATGTGGGAGTTGCTCCATCTTTCATGAAGACAATGGTCTGCAAACATTGCCATGCCTGTAAAGGAGGAATAACTTGCTGTCGAAGGAGTTCACTGTACCATGCACTCGTGACAGAGAACCTTGAGGAGTGAGAGTTTCAAAGAAGAACTGTCCGAGGATAAAATCAGCAGTAAATCCAGACCATGCAGTTACATAATCAGAATGTAGTGGTTGTTGGTGCAGGATATTAGAAGGTGAAGCACCCTATATGTGGCAATTTCGATTATTCACAGCTCCATCTAAAGAAAAGTGCGCCTCATCTGACCATAGAGTTTTCCAAGAGTCATCAACATCCATTCTCGCCAAAAATCAGCAAGCAAATTCAAAGCGTGTTTGATAGTCTTGAGGTTGCAGCATCTGCACCAAGTGGATCTTATACGGATACCATTTTAAAATGGATCACATATTTTTTCGCCTTGTCGACTAAGGAATTGCGAACTCACGTGACACCGATCGAACACTTCCTGAAGAATAGCGGCAACTGGAAGCTCTTTCAACCATAGTAGTAGCGACTTCTTCGACAGTTTCATTCGCAACCGGTTTCCGACATCTTCCTGGCAACACACCCAAGTCTCTCAGTCTCTTCAAATTTCATAAGCATCTTCGAAATGGGCCCTTTTCTCAGTCTCCTTAAACGAAGATATTCATTCAATGCAGCTAAGCTATTGCTGTCGTTCTGATAAAACAGTTTTACCAGTAAAGCTCGATCTTTCTTCTGTAAGGGCATGATTAACGATGACAAAGGCTCATAGAATGATTTTTTGGCTCTGATTGCAAGTCTCTTTATAGGTTTGACCAATTTACATAGGGAATTTTTGAAAATTGCCATCTGGTGGTCAAAATTTGAACTATTTTTATTGCAGAAATCTTTCTCCCCCCCATAGTCCATATAACGCATATGCCAAGGTTCATCAAAATCTCATTGGCAGAACGAGTTCTACAGGGGTCTGAATAGTGAATAGGGTCACTTTGTAGAGGCATTAGATATTTATTTGGAAGCAAATGAGATGAAAAGTGAGCAATGCCTTCGCCGGGGCTCGAACCCCGGGCCGCTGAGCGGCCCGAACACTACACCACGAAGGCATGCTAAGAAGGCGGGAGAAATACCTTATATGTTCCCCCCTTTTAAAGGGTGACTGGGGATTAGGGGCCCCAATCGCCAAATCATGGTGGTGGAGAATCATCATCCTCCGCCTTTTAGTTCGGGCGCCACTGTAGAGATATTAGGTATTTCTTCAAGCAAGAGAAATGAGAAATGAGCAATGCTTTCGACGGGACTCGAACCATGGACCTCTAGAATACGCGTCTAGCGTGCTGACCACTACACCACAAAGGCATGCCAAGAAGTCGGAAGAAATGCCTTATAACTTTAATTATAACCACCCTGTATTTAAAATACCAAATTTCTAGCACGATAATATTTACCAGCAACCGAGCGTTAAAAACCCTGCATACTGGTTGTTCGACATGGCCTCAAATTTCGTAAACAGGATGACTGCGTGGGGGGTTTCGTGATTTTTCCCATGTGCAATGTGAATAAGAGTCAATTTTCCTAAAAATGACCCCTCATGAAGGCATCTCTTCCTTCAGCTATATAGCTCTCTAGTGCTTTACCTTACAGAAAACATAATCCATTCTAATCTAGCAAAAGAAACATTGTTTGTTATTAGTATATCTTATAGATATACCTTATAGACAATTTCGTCGTCAGTGAAAATCAATCCAGTAATATTCATTCCTTAATTAGCTATAAAGTGTTCATAGAAAAAATTAAATTAATAAAGGTTTTTGCGATTGGCACCAGTCGAAGTCTGAATTTTGCTAAAAAAATTAAGTTGCTTTATTTCTCGATGATATCCATTCTTCATGCTGAGATGAGGATTTTCTGTAGGAACAAATTATTTATGCTCGGAGTGTAGACATATGTATATTATATTTCGAAGCGGTTTAAGAAAAGATTCTTTTCTTTGTAGAACTAATTTCGTCAGCAAAAATTAAGTATTAAATCCATCCTATCATTAATTAAGACAACAAAGATGACAAAAGAATGGACAATTGAAATGCCATAATTAAGTAAATAAATCATTTACAATTCAAGTACTTTTAAAGAAAAGGGCAAGAAATACTCATGGAAGAATGATATTACGTTTAATAAGCTAATTTGATTATATTTACACTTGTTACATTTGTAATAAACAAATAAATGTCAAATAAAAATTGCAAGCGAATGCAAATTGTTCCAAACATTACTCTGATGGAAGTAAATACGATTCCACAAAACCTCATGGTATCCTGGAATATCATATGGTTCTTCTTACATTCACCCCTTCATTTCAGATATATCTTCGTATTCACAACCCTCATTTCAAATACCTATTATTTCCACCAATTAAATCGGAAAACATGGGTAGAATGAATATTCTTTGAGGATTCTGATTCTGCTGTATGATAGATGTCATTACAACACTTGTGAAGTAGTGAAGGAAGTTTGCCTTAAAATTTCTGTTGCGAAAACATTCGACAGCAAAAATTATTCTGGTAGGATGTGTCATCTCCAAGAAAGCTGAAGAAACTGGAGTCATAGGATCAGGGTAAGTATGTGACACTGTAAATTGTTACAGGATACGCGTTTGGCATATCCACCATCCAAAATCAAAGGCGTCCACAAAGATGTAAGCTGAAGTATATCGTAATCACAACAGTGGAAGATATTAAATAATAACAAAAACCATCCAGTAATGGTATAGGATATTATCACCGATGATAATGATGGAAGCTATGATTTTTGCAATTTTTATTTTAAACGCCTTACAAGAATGACATTCTTTGGAGCTGACAAAACTACGTTTTCTAGAAATGGTTTTGCGCGCGTCATCAGACAAAATGTTTACAGGGCCTATTCAAAATCGACTTACTAAATTATACATAAACCAAATTTTCATTGATCATTAAACAGATGATGAGTCTTGCTAAGTACATTTGCCATGTCTAATTTTTGTAATGGTACAACAACTTTGAACAGATATTGATTTATTACGTAATGGAAACTACCTATAAGCAACGTGGTTACGTAGTGGATTGACTGTCCAGCCAGCATCTGGCCTTGCCAAAGGCGTTCCTTTAATGGTTTTGCTGAAAACTTTGCGTATGTATCTACATATGCGAGATGGGAAATCTGTCTTCTCGAATACGTGGCTACAACAGCTGCAAACGTTATCAGTTCAACTCTCGTAATTGCTTCTCTATTAGCTAACTCCAATCATGTAATTCAAATGGATATCCGTATAAGAATTTCAAAGAGGATTCAGTTGACAATTTTCGAATATAAAAATAGCACAGTAACTTAAATTTATTGGGAAAATATGCTTTTAAAGTTCTGGAATGTATAGCATACAGTTGTTTTTATTGTGGGGTTCCCCCTGAAGATAACATGACAACTTATTCGACATTTTAATCAATTTTTGTATTTGGTCTTTTGCTTTACGTTATTTTACTATTTTTTGCTTTCTATGTATAATTGCGAGTTATTGCATTTAAAAATTTATTCAAACTCTTTCTTGTTGCTCCATGTATGCATACATTCATGCAAAACACAGTCACGGTTACAAATTTTAATTCCTGAGAAAATCTCAAAATTGCGTTTCCTTAAAAAATTTTTATCCTGTTTTTATCAACATGTTTACATAAAAACATACTTTGATTCTGTTTTTTCATCTTTGTTCTAAAGCGACGGCTTTATTCGCCCTGCACTCGGCAAGACACTGACTAGGTTAGGTTATTCGGATACGGCAAACATTCAAGGACTACGTGGCTAGAAAAGAGAATGCTTCGTGGAAGACTGTCTAGCGAAAACTGGCTGTTATTCACGTTGCACATGAGGAGCTAAGCAAAAACCAAACACACAACTAGCCCATTCGCCTGAATCGAACCTAGGTCCGATTTCCATTATTCAGCCGTCTTAACAGCTCTGCCATTGGTGAGTCTTCGCATGACTCTGATATACAGTCATAAACAATATACCCGATTATCAAAATTTTCGTCTTCTATGTAGACAAATAAAATAAGTTGTTTTGTGACAGCACTGCTAGTTGTATAATGAGTTAATTTAGTGTAATTATGTTCTGTTGTCTGAATGATAGCTATGCACACAAAATCATGCATTCCAAGTGAAAAACACTGCTGTTACAACGTATTCTAAGTATTAAAGACTTTAAAGATCATTACAAAGTGGTGTTTAGGCAGTTAGGCAGTTTTATCAATTTCATCGCGAATCTTAATTCATACATAGCAAGAGATGTATTATGACTTTTCCACTGTCCAAAATATATTTCTTAAACACTCAGATGCAGTACATATATACATTTCAATATATGTTCCAACCTTCGAACTGAACGTCTTAAACACATAATATAACAGATTATAAGTTCCTTCTTAAACGTTTTTTTCTAATTGCAGGTCCCGGGTGACCCTCCTGACTTGATAAAAAACAAACAAAATAAAAATATACCTCCAGAAACATTCTTTCGACTTCTGACCGCTTATTTATACATAGCAGCTTACAGGCTAGCAATTACTTCTGAGATCACGAGATGTCAGGTATTTGATTTATTGCGATCTGCAATAAATCAGTGCAAGGATGAAAGAATATTTTTTTAATTTTTTATTCAGTCTAATTTTAATACTTTCCTCTTTCGAAGCTACTTTTACTACCTGATGTATTGAGATTGCTTTAACTTAATAGCTTATTTATTCCAACTTAGTAAGTCTATGATACTCTGTGGCAAGAAACTGTCTTTATTTTTTTTCAAATGTTTCTTGGCTTTCTATTTTTGAATGCTATTCGGCTTCTATGTTTGTAACGCCGCATAATAGTAAAAACACATTTGATTCTCATTGCAATCAGAACTTACTTTAGTATTTCCCATTAGAATCAATACGGATACTGAATGTAATGCTGGCTATTACAGAGGTCTGGAATTATCGGGAGAAATATGTTTGCAAAATTATCCTTCAGTATAATGAGGACTTTTGAAACAGTAGATGTACATTTAAGTCTTATTGTTTTTTTTTTCAATAGCGGACTTCGGCTTGGCCACTACTAAGGCCAGAAGTGGTGGTCACTTTATTATGAAAGCACCTAAGAGGTGGGCCACCTTTGCCTCCTACGAAGGGACGAACAGTTACAACCATGCCTTCTCCGGGATTCGAACCCAGGCTGTTTGATATCGCAGTTGGCTTCTCTAACCACTATATCGTCTGGACGGCAAGTGTTATTGTTACAGGACGCATTTTAGCAATATGTTGTTTAATGTTTCATAGGTCATTAAATACTCACTTGTAAATAACTCACTGCTTACCTAAAAAGCTTTTGTAATACAGGGTGTTTATAAAGTCCCGGACCCATTTTGATGTTTTATAACTCATAAAATAATGGAGATATAAACAAACTTATGGCATTTATTGATGGAATAACTTAAATATTTACTTTTTCAGGTATGAATATCTTTACTTTTGTAAATATCGTCTGCGCGTGTAGTTAATTTCAGATAATTTCATTTTCCAGTCTAAATATCTGTACTTTTCTAAATATCGTCTGCTTATTAATTGCATTTTTCTCTCTTTTGTTTTTGGCAACTATTGCGCATATGGGGATCTGAAAACCCCCATGAATACCGTGAGGCACAAAGGGATTCCCCAAAGGTTAATGTGTGGTGTGGACTAATGCACGACCGAGTCATTGGGCCTTTCTTTTTTACAGAAAAGACGGTCTGATCAGTCGTATACTTAAACATGTTGGAAAACTTCGTATTTCCACAACTAGAAGAGCTTCAGCCACATGCATTTTTGCAACAAGATGATGCATCATCTCATTGGGGTACCATCGTTCGTAGTTCTTTGAATGACCATTTCACAGGAAGATGGATTGGGCGAGGAGGTCCAATTCCTTGGCCACCCAGATCACCTGATATAAAGCCACTGGACTTTTTTCTTTGGGGATTTGTAAAGGAAAACGTTTACAGGAGGATAGGGTCGAACATTGATGACCTAAAAGCCAGAATTACAACCGCAACAGCCTCTGTGGATGCCGACATGCTTGCCGGTACCTGGCGTGAAATTGAATATCGACTTGATATTCTCTGTGCGACGAAGTGGGCACACGTGGAAGTTCATTGACAAGGGTCATGAAACTTTTTGAGTTTATCTAACCATTTATATTATTAATTTTAATCTATCTTTATTATTTTATGAGTTATTAAACATCAAAATGGGTCCGGGACTTTATAAACACCCTGTATTTTTAACCGCATTACGTTCTGATATTAACATCTATATAAGCAGTTTTTGCTATTATCTGATGAAATATCTTAAAATGACGTAAAATAAAAAGTGAAGCAATCTATAAAAACTGATCCCCTGCGAGCTGTCGTGATGTAAATGGCTAGCACGTCCAGTTAACTTTAGATAATCCGTGATATGAATCCTGGGGACAGCATTGTTGACTGCACAGACGTAAATATGCATAGGGCTGTATAATTGTATGTTTAATCAATATATTTCCTGCTGGTGTTCCCTTTCTATTTATGAACCAAAATTTAGTTCAAATTTTGGGTTTAATTTTACATACGAGAAATGACTACATTAGAAAATGCGTCGTAATAATTTGCACGTGGTTTTGAATAGGTCTAGAATAAAATGGGAGATATATAGAAAAAATTATCAAAATAAATTGTAGAGCATAGAAAATAGACGTATTCTTACTAAGTTCCTAAAATAACAGAAGTAAATAAAATTGTGTTTTGTGAATTACATTCGATGAAAGGAAACTATTGCTTTTCCACATGGACCAGACACGCTAGACCAACAACGTTGAGTCCAAAAGAAAACAAACAATAGCGGCTATCTCTCTGAGAGTTCTGGAAATATTTCCTCTAACGCTAGTAGATTCAAAGCTTTCATGACTGCCGGCAAACTTCTCGTTTTCACTCTAAATCTTGCATATTTACTTTCTCTGTCTGCCATAGGGGTACAGAGTTCTGTTTGAGAATAAAGGAGAAAGGGGCCAATTCTTAAACTTCTTGTAGAATTTTACGTACTTATCCAAGTACAAAGTTGAAAAACACAAATTATTTGCACAGGTTCTTGCTTAAGATATTTTCTCTTTTGTTGCATTTTACCATGTTATTGATTTTAATTTAAAATCCGTATGCGTTTAAATCGTTACTTATATAAGTCAATTAACAGATTACGCCCAAAGTTTTGACTTTTAAATACTTAGTTTAGTAAACTTGCATCAAAAATTTTCATTTAAATACATTCAATTTACATAGCAAGTGCCTTTTAATTATTAGTAATATTTGCCTTTTTTATAAACATTCATTTCGCTCAGAAAATTGTGAATTTCTGAAAAACTTTCTTCTCTATAACTGAAAACGTTTTGCCTTATTTTGAAAACATATTGTACACTATAGCTTCGCAGTAACACTGGTTGTTGTATCGTCGTAATAAAGAACTTGTTAAGGGTTTAAATATATTTATCAGACTTTTTCATATATACAGTTTAGCATATTTAAAGGAGTCTTTTTCCATGAATTTTTGCAGTGACCTTTATGCTCTACGTTCTCGGAAATTTTGTTGTGTGAGTTCCCTCCGTGTTTGCAAATATCCTATTCCCAGAACTTTTTGTACAAGTATAACTAAGACTCTTCCCATAAAAGTCACTGCTGAAAGACTTTACGAGTTTACCTCGAGGCTGTATTGTCTTAAAGTTGTCGAGATCAACGTGGGAAAACACTCAAAAACCGGTAAACAATCTCAGGATTTTGTCATGAAGTTAAACAGAACGTGTTATTAAAAGCTAAGTCTTCAAATTTGCTGTGTCCGGCACCTGTAAAAGCACTGATGAAAAGGGTGTTATAACACGTTACCTTGCTTCTAATCATGCTGTCTAACAAATAGTTAAGCCCGTTTCTAAATAGTGCGTGGATGAGTAATGATCAGAAGTAAATTTCACTCGAGGTTTATCCTACAAAATTTCAGAGGTTTAAATCAAAGTTTTTAATTCTTCAAAGCTTCAACCGAGGTTTATCCTTTTTAAAGCTGAAAAGGCGAGACTGGAAAGGTCTTTGAGGAAATCAGCATTTTTGGTCCCTAAACATGCTTTTTCGTGTTACACCAACTAATAATAAACAACAAAAATCTGTGCGACGTAAGTAAATTTGCATGTATATGGATTCGAAGGTTAAATAGAACTTTATTCCTAAGCTGCGGGAGTGAAAATATTTTTAGGCTCCCATCATTTTACCCTTGCAAATTTACTCACATTACATCGATTTGTTTTGCTTTAGGATATAATTCTTTTCAATATTTATTTGCAAGATACTTTTATCATAAGGCGACTAAATTAGAATGTAAAAAAATATATCTCTATCCCCTTGCGTGCTCTTCTGGCGTAAGTGGTTAGCACATCCAACTAGGAGTTGAAAAATACGTGGTTCAACTCTCAACAAGGACACAAATCATTTCATTTTTCATGCATTCTGGTCCGATACCACTATTGATCTCTTCAATGGTGTTCTATCTACAATGGGGTTATCAATAATTCGTCACGACCTGGATCCGGTCAAATAGGTCTCCCTTCTTCTCCGAAAACTAATATCGTCCTTATTTTTCATTATGATAGTGTATTTTTAATATAGGTAATCTGAGACTTTGTATGTAAATAGAGTTATTTAAAATAAGTTTCAGAATTCTGGTAAAATTCGGCTATTAAGGGTCTTTATAGCTTTTAAAACAATACTTCTGTTATTCGCTTTAATTGGAAAAGTTATTTTCAAATTGTATGCTCCATATCCAGATCCGTATGTGACTTTATAAGGTATTTCTCCCGCCTTCTTCGCATGCCTTCGTGTTGTAGTGAGCACGCTTGGCTTGTAAACGAGAGGTCCGTGGTTCGATTCCCGATGAAGGCGTTGCTCATTTTTAATTTCTTCTGCTTCGAAATAACCTAATGTCTCTACAAATGGCGCCCGAGCTAAAAAGGTGGTGGATGATTATTCTCCATTACCGGGATTTGGCGATTGGGTCGCCCTTTAAAAGGGGGAGTATATAAGGTAATTTTCCGCTTTCTGCGCATGCCTTCGTGGTGTAATGGTCAGCACGCTCGACATGTAACCGAGAGGTCCGTGGTTCGGTTCTCGAGGAAGGCGTTGCTCATTTTTCATTTCTTCTGCTTCGAATAACCTCATGTCTCTACAACTTTAATCATAAGTTTGATGGATATTCAAATATTATGTATTAATCATTGAAAATCTAGTTTATGTGAATCTACTCATGCATGTTGTTTCTGAAAATGTCATAAAAAAATAAAATACCTGCTTATTTGTCTTCATGAAGGCATATTTCTAACCTAGGTAATTATATGTTATGATGCATGTAGATCTAATATATACGTATTAATCATTGAAATTTGGTTTGTGTGAATTTACTCATGCATGTTGTTTCTGAAAATGACTTAAAAAAATAAAATATCTGCTTATTTGTCTTCATGAAAAAACATTTCTAACCTAGGTAATTATAGGTTATGATGTATGGTAGAACTAATATAAAAAGTATTTTGTTTTGTGGTAAAAGTTGCATGTTTGAAGCTTTTGTCTTAAAACTATCTAAAACCTTGAAAACATTGTTGGAGTCCTCATTTAAATTATAAGAACACTTGATAAACTCTTGAGTTTAGTATTAAAATATTTGGCTTATGTAAGTGTAATCATATAACTAGTTATTAATATATAATTTAGATGTTAAATGCTGTTGGCAGCATTAAATATAAATTTATGGTTACATAGCGAAGGCATGAGAATATTTTCTAACTATGGGTCTAACATTCAGATGTTTAGTTTAGGTCAGTTTATTCGAAAATGAAACAAGGATACTGATTGCTTGCTTATTTATTATCATGAAGACATATTAGTATCACAATAACTATATGCAGAAACTGAAAATAGAGTAAAAGACACATGACGAAATGTATGTATCTGAAACTTCAAGATATTTTTTCTCTTTTATAATTTATTGCACACTTTATCTCATTCTATTAAAACTTATTTCTCAGCTCTTACATTTCTTTGTTTTTAAATCGTTAGAATACTACATGATACCTAATGAGCAAGATAATTGATTTCTAAGATTCCAGCTAAATTAACTTTACTTTGGTGGCTAGATCTTTAATTGAACTGCGAAGTGACTATTCGCGAAGTTCAAATTGTATCAATGACAAGATGTGAGAAGAGTGAAAAATCCTTTTAGTCAACTCAAGAAGGAATTTACAGACGGCACTGCTGGTGCTTACATATTTAGCCAATACTTTTGGCTGTAAATCAGAATAGAAATGTAAAATTAAAACTAAGTTAAATAATTAGCCGAAGCTGCACAGAGATAATTAACGCAAGTTGTCTCTTAGCCCTACCACCGACATACACAAACAGGCAATTAAAATGTACGGCCGTAAAATAGTAGGCTTGAATAAAAAAATAACATGGCAGAACATGGTCTAGGATAACTCAGACACCAGCTTAAATAGTAACTTTCTACCCTATTTTGCATATCACGCGAAACTGAAATATCATTCTGGCAGGAATTTGAAATGAGGCAAGATGGATAAGATAAGCAACTGAACAAAACTAGCTGGTTAGTTTAAAACCGAAATAACATTTCTTACAGACTTTTTAATAAAAATTTATTTTTGATTTGCGTTTTGTTAATTTGAGTAATTTTCTTACTTTATGAAAGGAATATTTCTGTTTCACGTCCTACAAAATTCATTTAAGAACATCTTATTACAAATAATATTGTTTAATTAATTTTTACAAGTTTGATGCTTCAAAATATAAATTTATGAATGCATGAATTGGGTTGAAAGCATAAAAGAAGGAGTGCTTGATAGTAAGAAAAACATCTGCGAAAGTAAATAAGCATGTATTTGCACTATTTTACCATTCCGCCCCTCCCCCAATTTAATATTATGTTGTGTAGTGATGAAGCTTTATCATCATGGTAGGAAGAGTCGAGTTCAGACCGAGGTTGTGACGTCACACCAGAGCTTCTGTGGCCATGCATTAAAGCAGGAATAAAAAAGGGAAGAAGCGAAAAGGGAAGTTGACCTGTTTTATTACGTATCTACTTCTTAAATCACTGGCGTTTCCAATTATTTGAGTAAACTTTCCTTCGTTTAAGAGTAGTAAACAGTTCTGAAGGTAGATCTAAATTAGTGTCTTCTAAAAAAACTAATATCTAACTCTTTATTCGAATCCAACATCAGAAATGTTTCAATACGTTTTATGGATTTGGTGGTATTTTCTTTTATTTCATAGGTACGGGTCTCTCTGTCGTATCAATAACAGGATTGTAGGTTGCTTTGGAAGCATAAACTAATTCCAAACTCCTAACAGACGTAAAGCGAATTATCGCTTTGTCTGAAATAACTACAGAGACTTGAAAAGACTTAAACAACCTTTTTATTTAACAGAACTTAGAAAATAAATGCACTTCTTGTGCTAACAGAATCAACCACCACTTTTATCGATGCAACTAGAGTAACAGTGAAACTCAAATTTAAAGCACAGAACAGTATTCAAAGAATACACAGTTAAATTTAAACTTAAATTGGCTCAAAAATTCTATCTCGTGGATCAAATTCGAATGTAGGCAGCAAAATACAAAACCGAATGATTGCAAATTTATTAGAGCTGGCAATAACTATGTAACGTGGCCACAAGAGGCAGAAACAAGCTCTGTCTTACAATCCAAAAACTTCAACTTAAACGCTCTCTAACTCAATTTACATTCTGGTTAGGTAACGGATAAGAAAAGTTATAGTAAAGGCTGAAATTATAAATAACTGATTAATTTAAATAATAATTCTACAGGCCTATTACACTTCTTAATGGACTTAACTATTTCAGTTTCCTTTGCAAAATTATATTCTTTATTTAGCCTATCATTTTTGGCAAGTTTATGGCCTCTAACATCTTTTCGATGTTTTTCTTTCTTTTTATAGTAGCTTTCATTTATAACCAAATAAAATTTGCATCGCGCAAAATTTCTTTCTGTTTAATTGATAAAAATTAAGAATTACGACAGAGAAGAAAAGATCATATTTCATGCTCAACCACCGTTTCGGCCTTAGGACTATTTGTTTCAGATATTCTTACACGTTTAAATTCATCATCAATGCACATTTTCACACAGTTTCATTTCTTTTTTCTTTTATGTATTTTTCAATTATTGTGACATATTTTCCTTTTCTTTTATTCAAGAACTTCGGGATATTTGCAATAGTTCATTAAGACCACCAGTTATTATTGAAAAACAAACAGACGAAAAAATACATACTTAATTTATTGTCGAAGTTAAAATCTTTCATTAACGTATAACGGTTAAAACATTAATTTCAATTAGCTATCACTATTTAATACTGCCTGCTAATTTCGATTAACAGTTAGCAGGGATACTGGTAGCTAACTGGAATTAGTAATTAGTAGATATATTGCTAATTATAATTAGTAAGCACTATTAAATATAAAACCTAATACATTTAATATAAGCAGGCAAAGTAAAATATAAACTTACAATGTTTAATATTACCAGGCAATATTAACTATAAAACCTGCTATATTTAATATTTCCTCCTAATCTATAATCAGCAGAAACAAAGAAATATGAATTTAATTTATTGTCCGCTATGAAGTTAAAATCTTTCATTAAAGTTTAAAAAAATGTCTAAAAGAAGAATTACATTTTCAATTAGCAGGTAATGTAATGGAAACTTTAACTTTTAGTACATTATAAAACAATGTATAAAAATTTTGTTATGTACTTATTTAAATAAATGGGCTAAGATTTTTAATTACAAATAAGTAACATTATTTCGTAATACATGCTTGAAAATAAATCCATAAATAGATTTTTTATTACCACATGAAGTGCATTTGACTGCAGTTCTGTTATTTCTTTACAAGAGAAATTTTCAAACATTTTTAATATCCCTTAATATGGATGATAGTCTACAAAATACTCTCGCCCCTATTGGTAGTACCTTGCCATAATTAACGATTCCCAGAATTCACCCTAAGATGGCAATTTTTTTCTTCTTCAAATGCCAGACATGAAAGATAGCACGGAAATTTTATACTCCTTATCCTGTAAGGATTTTTATGTTAATTAATCAATTATTAGGTTTAGAACCCTTTTCATACCTTTTTTTTCCGTAGTACTCACCTGCATGCAAATTAGCTGTGTTAGTATATAAGCCAAGGGTTCGAATGTTTCAGAGTTCAAACTTTTGGTTGCCTCGCTAGCAGTTTACATCATGTCTCTGGATTTGGCAAAGTTTATTCCAGCTTTAGCCATTTTGTTGGCCGACGCTAATTACGCACCGTTAATTACTTAAACCAATTTAAATAAATCACCTTGTGTTGTCTCCGATTACGTTACTTGAATTTATCTTTATCTTATATTACTATAAATGCCCACAAGTGACGGAGTTTCGTTTTCTAGCACAAGTGGTGCTATGTGTTATGTTTAAAAATAGAAGGGTTATTTTAACCTTCGAAAGACCTTAATAATTAAGTTATATTTTGGTTCAGATTAAAGCGATGACTCGCTTTTCAGTCTTGTTAGGTCTGAAAGATACTAATTTAAGTTTCTATTCAATTAGAACCCTACAGTCTGAAATTTTAAAAATGTGGGAATTATCAAAATTATTGTCTTTCCTCAAGGAAAGCTAAATGATTGATTTATAATTATTATTTGTCTCAAGTGTACATGATTATGTGTCTCATAAGTATAAAGCACGTATACTTAAGGGCTGAACAATAACTGAATGATTTTAGTATTAGTTAAATTAATGCTTTCTAAATTAGAAATATGAGTTTCTTTTCCCTTTAATTTGGTATAATTAATATATATATAGCTTTGGGAATATTTTATGCATTGACGATGAGATTTATTTTTCCCTTTGCATTACTTTTTATTAAAATAAATCAGTAAATTCTTTCAAGGATGAATATAGCCAATCCATGCCTGTCGTCATTATATTTGTTTTATTTAAACAATGCGTACTGTTATGATTTTATTGGTCTTAAATAGCCCTATGGAAATAGCAAATTCAAATGTTTAGACAATGTTTAACAGGTAACCATACCAAAACACTTTTCTGAATTTGTTAAAGCATTGAAATTGTTCTGAATTCTTTTCTAAGAAAAAAAAAGCTTTGTACAGGGATTTTAATCGAACATTCCAAAATTCCTCTACATTCTTTGAAGGAGGAAAAAATTCCTGCTCTACTTTTTTTATATAACTATTCCGAATCTTCTGTAAGCTGACCATACACGATTAGCCTACTGAAGTTTGCTGCTATCACATTTTTTAATATTCTTAAAGCATTCTTTCGGAAGGATTATTAACTATGGAAGATCCGGTTAAAATTTACAAAATAGAACTAGGAGCGGATTTCACTTCTGGCTTTTCTGGAGAAAGCCTCAGCTTAGGTAACCTGTCAAAATGTGCTGACTCTCTAAATGTAATTTTTAGGTTAATGTTTCCATCTAATTCAATGACCACAGAGTCGTGGATTGAACGAAGAATTTCCCAGCGGCGTGCTTCAGTAATTACAATTACAGCAACAATACAGTTCAGAGAGCTCCACTAAGCACGTGATGCATTCTCAAATAAATTCTTACGTTTTGTCTCCTAAAAACATAGCGCTTTCATGAAACAGTCTCTTTAAGAAATCTTTTGTACAATTTGGAGACGCTAATTTTGTAATTATTTTCTCAGGTTTAATTTTCACAGAATAAGCAAAAGTGCGACTTAGAGGCAGAAACATCCATAAGCACTTTTTTGTACTGACAACGTGTCAAACAGGCTTAACGTCATTGGAATCTAGGAAACGCAACAAAACCTAAGCTGGTGCAACTTAGTGAATTGTCCTTTCTTTAATCCCCGCCCCTCCACTCTAAAAAAGCCATTCGTAGCAGCCGTCAAAACTTAGCATGAAATAAATAGTTTACAAAAAAGGGGCTATTTTAAGAATTAACTTAATTTGACCTTGTCTGAGGAATAAGAATCTCCACGATGAATTGTAAAGCTGTCATTCTCAGTCTAAGAATGATTTTTCTAGGTACAAAATTCTCTAAGATCAGCAATCTGGGCCAACAAAAGGGTTTTTCGGGCTGTAATTGTTAAATAATTGTAATAATGTACTCAAATATCTTTTGCAGTGCCTACCGTGGTAATTTTAATTTATAGTAGCCAGTTATCGCCAACGAATATAATAAGAACAGAATCAGTTAATGCGAACCAAACAGATTGAGTAGTATATTGAAACACACATAATTTTAACAATATAAGGATTTTCTATCACTTAGACGAAAGGCCGAACAACAGGTGCAGAATCGCAGGGCGTCACCCGGCTAAGCAAAAACTGGCTTCTTTTTACTATTATGTATTTCGAGCTCCCAAAGTTTGTTCCTTAGAATCTCTTCTTGCTAAGGAACTCAATTAATTAATATCTGTTGCCCTTGACCGAAGATTTTCTCTCGTAGTCATTGATAAAACTGTTCGAAAGTTTTCATCGTGCCATCTAAGAACACATTCTGATGTCAAAAATAACATTAATAACCTTGTTGTGCTTCCATTTCATCCTTCAATCAGTTACAAAATTGCACGGATTTTACGCAAGTTTAATTTTCAAATTGTTTTCTCGCCTGTAAATAAAATCCGAGGATCGGTTCTTAAAGATTCTGTTTCTGTTCTTAGGAAATTTATAGCATATCCTGTCAGTGTGGTTTAAGTTATATTGGCCAAACGAAAAGAGCATTAAAGTTTCGCATAAAAGAACATAAATCTTACATCCGAAAAGGCGAAATTAGCAAATCTTCAATAGCTAATCATAGTTGGAAATTCAATCACAATTTTGATTTTGGTTCTGCTAAGATTATCCAGAAAGCTGGTTCTATAAGGGAATTGAATTTTCTTGAAGCTTTTCACATTCAAAAAAATTTATCCTGTTTAGTCAGTGACTTCAATTCCAATTCAGTCTTACCTAATGCCTTCCAAATTCTGCTAACTTAAACCTTCACGTTTCGTTACTATTTCTGCCAACAGATGGCGCTATCAGCTCTTCCACTTGTCGCATGTAGGGTATAAATATGATCGACATTCGTTTTCTCGCTTTTGCAAAATTTTTTGCTCCTGATGAAGGGGGACCCGTTTTGCCCTCGAAATCGATTGGGATTTTACAAAATCTACGCCGGAAACAAGGTAGTCGATTTGCCTGTTTTATTTTCCACATCGGTGTGTTTCTCTTGCGTCTAGATTTTATTTCTCAATTCGCAACTGATATTCAGCACACTAAAGGAGCTGATAATATTGTGACCGACACATTATCTCGAATTCATGAAATTAAAATTATTGGTCCTGTTGATTATGAAGAAATTGCTCAAGTACAACCAAGAGGTGATGAGTTAAAAGAAATACTTAACATTGACAATTCTTTACAAATGAAAAAAGTTAAGCTCCCAAATTCAGAAATAGAATTATATTGCGATATATGTACAGGCATAGCAAGAACTCATATTCCCAAGGCATTTCGGAAATTGTGTTTTAATTGCGTACATAATTTAGCTTATACAGCCATTGGAACGAAGTCAAAATTAGTTCGTAGTCGATATCTGTAGTCAGATATCAACAAAGATGTCGCGAACTGGGCAAGACAATGCATTTCGTGCCAGAAATCTAAAATACATAAACAAATTTCAGCCCCTTCATAATCATTTAGTGAAACTTCTACGCGATTTCAACATATTTATATAGATCTCATCGGCCCACTTCCACCTTGCAGTGGATTCACGTATTGCCTAACATCTATCGATCGTTTACTAGATGGACAAAAGCTCTACCCATCAGCGATATTCAAATTACAACAGTAACAGAGGTCTTCTACGCCAATTGGATCTCCCGCTTTGGTGTGCCAGCTACTATTACAACTGATCAAGGACGTCAATTCGAGTGTTGTTTATTTAAGGCTCTAATTTAACTCCTAGGTGTTCAACGAATACGCATATATGCTTATTATCCTCAAAGCAATGGCTTAATTGAGGAATTTAACCGTCCTTTAAAATATGTATTAATATGCCACGACACTCTAAAGTTTTACCAACTGTACTACTTTGATTGAGATCAGCACTCAAAGAAACCATCGGTTGCATTCGCGTTGAACTTGTGTATGGAACTACCATCAAACTCCCAAGTGATTTTTTCGACACATTGACTGTTGCAACTGATCCTGTTGAATACGCCGATTAACTTCAAAGTTTTATGCAGCAACTTAAACCCAAACCAACTGGATTACATACGGCAAAAACAGTGTTTATTCACAAAGACTAAAAAACGTGTTCACATGTGTTTGTGCGACGTGATGCAGTACGACGGCCACTACAACCACCGTACGACGGTCCTTTTAAGGTTCTCAAACGTGGTGAAAAAGTGTTCAAATTATCCATCCATGGAAAAATTGTTTCGGTCTCAACTGACCGGGTGAAACCAGCATTTCTGTTGAATACCGATATGGATACTCGCTTTCCTGATACTTTGAAGCCTAGATCTGCCCATCACGCCAAACCAAATATTCGTTAAATTCGTTCGGGAAGACATGTGCATTTCGCTGATTTTTACGTATCATCTCGATGATACTGAAGGGGGAGTATGGGGCGGACCACACAGAGATGAAAAAATTGTGTGTGCAGTCCCCACAAGTCACTGTTTCAAAACTTTTACGATGTGTCACACGACATGGTTCTGACATCGCACACGCAATAATTCGTTCCAGTTGACAGTGCAAAGGACATAACATTACGACTAGTGCCAAGAGATTTTAGAGTTCTGCACTATGTCTGTCGTCAAAGCCTCTCGATTTCAGCAGGGCTCACGAACCAATGATCTTGTTTTTCCTCTGATATAGTTCCAGATGTAACGAACCAGAGGATATAAAATACTACTGAAAAATTAAGGAGGTGTGGTTAATTCAGTCTGAGCATTTTTTTCCATCGGAACAACACGTCAGAATGGTCTTGAAGTCTCAACTAGAGAGACCCTCATTATCAGGATCCTCACGTCACGAGGATTATATTTAAAACTTCAATAACTGTTCTATGTTATTCATGAATTATATATACGTATTTGTAAAGAACTTCTCGAAATTGTAATAAATCTGTTTCGAATTTAAAATGCAGTAAGCATTACGCAACCTCGCAAATGTACTAATCATAATACGGTGTCAGATGCGCTACCTGCCACCAGTCTCGCACAGTACTATCAGATAGAGGGGAATAAAATATTTTGAATGAAGCTTATAACATAATTTCTGATTTTTCGGCAAAATCGCTGGATTTTTTTACCATGTGACGCAACAGAGTTGTTGGAAGAAAAAGAGTGATTATTCATTGTTAAAAAAATTAAATTGAACGATTTGGTTAATAAACGTGCCATTGAGACTAAATAGATAAAAATTTAAAAAAAATGAAGAAAAAGGATTTTTATGAAATAGGCTTTTATTTAAAACTCATAAAAATCATTAATGAGCTAAAAGAAAAAAATCATACACCAAAGAGCCGAAACATTATGACCACCTACTCAATAACGCGTTGCGCCACTTTTGGCCTGCAAAATAGTAGCTGCAACTCGCCTCGGCATGGATGCCACAAGTTCTTGGTGCATGACCGGAAATAGGTTGTACCAATTGTCTTAGCAGCGGTTACGCAAAGTCAAGCTATTCTGACATTCTGGCGGTGTTTGAGCTCTGAGCTGCCGCTCCATGACATCCCAGATGTGCTCTATCGTTAAGATGGTTAAGATTTGGCAAGTTGCGTGGCCAGTATATTAATTGGAATTCTTCTTTATGCTATTCGAACCAATCCAACACAATTCGAGCCTTATCACATAAGGCGTTGTACTGCTGGAAGATTCCATTTCCATTTAGACACACCATGTGAGGGTGCAATTGATCCGCAGCTTTCATGGTCTGCTCTACCACAACTAAGGGTCTCAGATCCACCCATGAGAACGTTCCCTAAAGCATAATACCGCCACCAACAGTCTGTCTATGACTTGCTGTACAGGAGGTGGGTAGCAACTGTTCGCCTGGAAGACTGCGTACCTGACAAGACAATTGACGTGATGAATGAGAAAGCGTGATTCATCCGACCAGGTACAAATTTTCCACTTATCCATCTCGAAGCTCCCGGGTCCACTGTAGGTGTAGATGACAATGATGCTTGGTCAACAGAGGCACACAAATGAGACATCTGCTGCGTCGTCCGATATCCACCAGTGTCCATTGAAAGTTGTGTTCCGAAACACTTGCACTTGGAACTGCATTATATTGGACTGTCAACTAAGCCACTGTCTGGCGCCGATTTTGCTGTACCAGGGAAATAGTCTCCAACGTCCTTTTATTTTGATGACGCTTGGACGTCCAACGCCTTGGCGTCTACTGCTGGTTTCACCATCATTTATCCACTTTGCATAAATCCTAACATCGGCAGATCGTGAACAACCTACCAGTCGTGCAATTTCGGAGATACTTGTTTCCCGTCTTCGACCCATTATAATCTGCCCTCTGTCAAATTCACTTAGATCAGCAGCCTTTCCCATCACTCGCAAAGTGCAAGAATGATTCCTTACCTTCTCAGCAGCAGTTAAATGCTACCCCTACTTAAATCACATGCCCTCCACATCATACAGACCAGTTTATTGAAAAATGTGGAAATGGTCATAATGTTTTGGCTCGTCAGTGTACAGTTAAATAACGAAAAAAAGATTAAATAATGCCCTTTATACAAAATTCATCTACAGTTTTATATCATGAACAGTAAAAGGGTGGGAACGTAAATAACAAAATCCAACAACGGAATTACGTTACCATAAGGGCTAAGCTGTTATTGTTACACACTTATGAAGGGCATCCACGCTTTCACTATTCATGATATAAAATTATAGAGGAGTTTTCTGAAGAAAATTATTTAATCCCTTTCTTCCCATTAAGGTATATGATAAATTATTTTCCACTTTTAATTCATCAATTATTTTATATATTTTAAATTAAAGCTTATTTTATAAAAACTTTTTTTTAATTTTCTTATTATCCCGTATTCGATTCCAGTTTATTTCATGCAGTTCTATTTTAATCATTTCATTATCCTACAAATGAAATTTTGTGCGAATAGTTTCAGGAGTTTACGATATCTTCAACTTGAAATCGAGTTTAAAACTCTGTAGCATCATTCTTCATTTTCTCTCTTCTTAATCTCTTTTACACCAGGGTGTTGTTCTAGACCTGAAATCAAAAATCAATCATAATAAATTAGAACTAGAAAGCAAAGAAAGAAGGAAATGTAAACGAAAGCAAAAAGCAAAGAATTAATTTGATCAATTTACTTGTGTTGTGTAGCTGAGTAAGGATACGTAAAACCTTGATTTTTTAATATAGAGAAGGAGACACAGAAGTGATAAAACCTCATTAAAGGAAACCACATATGACTGACTATTCTAAAGAATAAAAGAAATGAACGCTAAAAATTATTATTTCTGATACAGTGACTTCCGGTAACATACAGAGGTTAAATGAATTTGGAAACTATCTAGCCAAATGCATTGCCAGCTCATACATCAACCAAGCACTCTTTCTACATCCAACAGCTCCTGTCATATATAAAAACTATTTAATAAGTGTGAAAATTTCATCTGCTTCAAATTAAATTAACTGTGTGGCTGTAATATTTAATATATTTTGAAGGTTTGTATAAATTCTGCCGGCTGAAATCAGTGATGCGTGGTATCTTTACACGCGAAAGATGTTAGATTATTTATTACAGCGAAGCACTCAAAAACCATCTATCTAACCTTAGGAAGAATGTTTTCGTGAATGACATTTACATGAGAAAGGAACTGATTCATTAATGCTATGTTTGCTCTGTAATAGTGCTTTTATATTCTACCTGTATAAATTTTTGTGTTACTTGCTATCTGAAAGTTGTGTTGCAAAACACAGCCCAAAAGTATGATTAACATAACATTCTGTTTAACAAGAAGCGGGATATGCGCCAGATTCAGTCAAGAGTAGATGTGTATTTTGGATCAGCCTGAAGCGTTATCTACGATTTTCAGGATTTCATACAGAAATACATTTCGTGCAAAAGGTATTGATATGGACTAACTTGCAGTCTTTATATGAATTAAAAATTCTCAAACTTAGTTTCAGGAATGACAAAGAGTAAGTAATATTTACGATTGAATTTTGAATAAGTGAGTTTTTATGAATGTTTGCTTTTTTTCATAACAGAACTTTACCAAAAGATTTCAACTGACATGATAGAGTCTCACTTTGGTAGCATAAACTCATGAGCTCTAGAAAGACTATAGAGGAAGTATTCTCTTGTCTTAACCCGTAGGCAGACAAAGTCAGAAGAAGGGTATAAACAGCCCTTTTATTTGAATACAAAGAAGTAACAATAAGCAAACTTAGGTTTACACAAGCCAACACTTCTGGCTTAACTTAAACAAGTAATGTTGAAATAAAATTTAAAATAGTTAGATTAGCCTAAAGGCTCACAGGATAAAGTAACGCGCAGAAAGGCTCTGGTTTATAGACAATCGGCGAGACAAGACCTAATGGCTAGAAGTACTCAACGTGCGTAGATGTAGCGTGGGTGAAAAGAAGAGCGACGGTTAAGTTACTTTAACTCAGAATTAACTGTTAGTCAAAAATAGATATATAAATCCTCACAACATATTTAGAAGTTTTGAAAGCTTAGAAGCAAATGAAGAAAATTTTCAAATAGTTTAAGTAAACATATTCAATATTCACCTAAAAATTTCTCGAAACTGGTTTCGAATTTTTGATACCCTTCAGCGTTATAGAGGATTATTTAATTATAGCAAAAGAGTTCAGAGTTATAATCTAAGAACAGAAGGCGAACTTGAAGTTGGAAATAACTTTCTCGCTAGGGAAACCAATTCTAAAGTGAGCTTATATTTTAAACGGGCAGTAACATAGGGTATAGCTGTGTGAAACCTTGTGTTAAAGACTCAATAAGAATTTGATCACTTTGATGTAATGCAGAACCTAACTTTAAATTCTGACAGGGAATACTTATCAACGTCTTTAAATTTATTGCACGTAACTGAAACAAAGTCATCAAACGTAACATGTTCTGAATTAGAAAAGTAAGTTACAAATTTTTCTTTCAATGCATTCCAGTTATCAGTTTAAACAAATTCGCGGTACACAATGACAAGGCAGGGCCTTTTAAAAAATTCCGGAAGTAAAGCTAATTTTTCTTTCTCGGAAATACCTTTTGCACTATATCTTTTTTTTTCTGCGAAAAACGTAAAATACTTACCCACAGGAATATATGTTTCGGGAAGAAATACCGAACAGGTAAACGTATCCTTGTTAATAGACACAATTTCGGATTTTTCGTTGTACATATTGGTTTCAGATCTAGTCTGCAATTACAGTTTTGTCAAAAATTAATAAATTTTTGACTCAAAGATATACAAACAACATTAAATTAGTTATCAATGCATCGTGAAATAGTACTAAAGTTACTCACTTAAAATTATTTAAAACAAAATATTACAACATCAATAGTCTTGCACATCAATTTTGATGACTACATGTTTCAAGGATTCGCAACTTCTGTATTTTGACGCCAAAGAAAAACACATTAGATGATGCACTCAGTCACAAACACATTTGATTCAACAAATAGGTCTTCTCCTTATTATAATACTTTTCATTGGAACAAACGGAAGCATGTTGAAATGCGCATTTTATCGCTGACGAGACAGAGTGAAAATCATTTCGCTGACAGCAAATGCGCTGGCTAACAGCATATTTACTGTCAGCGAATAACATTTTAATTGTAAGAATCAATTAAATATTGTACGTTTTAACTGGCCTGCGATTCACCTTTTCGCTTACGTAACAGAAACACGTCAAGGCATACACGAAGGATTATCTAAGTCTTTTATGCAGTCGTAACATCAATTTCACTTGATGAACACTTCGCTGAAGTAAAGTTTCCCAATAAGTTACTAATTCTCTCCTGCTAGATGTGATGATTTAGTTGTGGATGAGAGAAGACATTTATTACTTTTCAGTTATGGTGGGAGTAGTGATGAATATGGCAGCCTTACATATTATGTAACTATATTATGTAACTATTATGTTACTATATGGGTAATAGATGACTGCAACTTCGGAAAGTACAACTAACTTGATAGTCACAATACCACTTTTTTTTACATACCTTAAGATTTCTTTTTCTTGCACATACGTTAAGACATCTGTTCCTGTAGTATTTTGTAAGCACATACGTTAAGACATTTGTTCCTGTAGTATTTGCCGTAGTATTTTGTAAACCATAGATCTTGTCAAATCTATGGTTTACAAAATACTACGGCTGCTAAAAACGCCCCACAATTTTATACCCGCATTACATCTTTAAACAGGAGGTGACAGCAGCTAAGCGATTAATTACGTGTTTGCGAAGCGACAGCAAGGGAGAAAAATTACTGCGTAGTCAGCAGCTGAGGTATTTATAGAGTTGAAAATTCTTTATTTAGGTTCTGAACAGTGATTCAACAAGACCTGTACAGCATTGTAGATGTGAGTGAGCCAATTCTAATTCCCGAACAGTGGCGTAGCCAATATAAAATCAGGAATTAAAATGGCTATTGCCAAATTAAGTTAGTAATTTTCTTCCATATTTTATAACTTATATCTATGTAATGATGTAGATATACTGATCGCATAGATGCTGATCCATATTGAACAGCAAACTTAGCTGCCGGGGGAGATTAAATATTTATTTTTATTTCAATTGATATTTCTGGCGATAGTTCACGTAGTATACTAATCGTGCCTGTTTTAAAACATTTACACGTTTAACAACTTTGCGGTAAGCAGAGAAGCATCAAGCAACAGGACTAGTTACGTCCAGATGCAGTAAACAAGTTCGTAGCTATCCAATATGGAAGCTTAGTTTAGGAGAAAGAATTCGATTCGAATTTACTATTGTATCATTTTTATGTAAAAGTCATGTAATATGGATTAATTTAGAAATAACGTAATCCAGAAAAAGTTATTATTAAGCAATTGCTATTTTTAGAATCGCTCTATAGCTTTAGTTGAAATAGCAATTATTGCACAAATGGTCAACTAAGAATTAATTTCATTAAAAAGTTTTTCGAAAAAGGCGTGCTTTGTGTTTTGTTCAAGAGAAAATATGCTTTTTTTAAACTATATAATTTTTACTGAAATAATAGTTTTTAAACAAAAACTAAAACTAAGACAATTCACTTGCATGGATTTTCATTCATTGAAACAGGCTATGTTTCCACTTAGTCCAGATATCTGGAGCTATACTCTACTTGGTACTCCGGTCTTTTGTTGAAGTAGTGCATTGTTTGATATCTAGTCAAGGATGATCATCTATTAAACATTTGAATTCTATCGTCTATAAGTGAGTTATATAAATTTAATTATAAACTCTGCTGCTAACGTTTTTTGTAAGGAAGAAGACTAATAATTATTTCAAAACTTTTTCATCTAACAAATTACTGCATACTGATCCTGAAAAAGAAACAAAACACAGCTGTAAGCATTTACAGCTGATATTTACATAAATTCATACGTCACATAAAAACGTGTTGTTCCATACATTGTTGCATAAAGATCGCTCAAGAAATAGCTTTAAAATGACGGCAATAAAAGATCTTTGAGATCGAGAACCATGAGCTAATTGAATAGTTTAAGAGCCATGTGTAATACAGTAATAAAAAATAGAAATTTAAAACACCCGCAGCAGAGGTCTGGATTATGTAAAGAATCGCTGAGTTGCTAGTCGTACGCATTTGCTAATGCTGCAACATTCTTCCTACTCATATTTTCAGTGTAATTTTTGGAGAAAGTTTGAATATTCTTAATATATCGGATTTTCTCTAAGTTCATTTGGATTACCATTAGATTCCTTAGACCTTGTTTATTATGAGATGTTTTGTACATTTTTATTTATGTTTTATAAATGTGATCATTTTAGCTTAACTTTCTCAAAAGATTAAATTCGCTATACGTTAAGAGGACTTTTTTTCTGATTGCAAAGTAAGGATATAGTAGATTGAAATTTTGCAGAAAGAAAGACAGTAAATCTGTCGTATTTTTTCGTTACTCTAAAAATTTCGTTACTTAAATAATGACGAATTTAGCACTGCGAGCTATATAATCGTTTTTATAATTTCAGAATGTCCTAAATAATTATATTTACGTATAAATATTTTGTTTTAATTTGGCATGACTCGTGCTTTCTGCTTAAGTTTAAACTTGAATGAAAAGGTTATTTAAAACCGTCTCAAGATTTTGTCGTAATATTTTAGAAGCAGCTTATAATACTTGCAGTATTTCAAATAATAATAGTTACATGATTTCGGAGTAGTCCAAGCAATTATATCACGTCTTCTAATTATTAAGCATTTAGTAGTTCTGCTAACCATAGATTTGACAGAACCCCTATTTCCCTTTTAACGTTTTCAGTTTAAGAACCGGGTTTTGCGACATTGTCTGTCTTTTCCTTTAACGTTTTAAACTTGACTGTAACATGATCTTCATTCATTTTACATAACAAAAATCTTGAGACCTGTCATTCAATAAATAATCATAAGTAATAGGCTTGGTAATGCGAAAATATTGCAACCTTTGGAAATAATGCATCAGATAAGAATGCGTAACTCCTTCCTGGCTTATTTCAGTTCTTTGGTTTTAATTTATTTACCACTTCACTATTTATCAGGCATTACTTCTATGATAAAGTCAGATAGTTAACCCTGGAAAAGCATTGGAGGCCTACTGGCCTAAGGAAATGTGCACTCCAAAGAAAATATTTTAAAGCAAACGGGATCATACTTACTTAACTTTACATATGAGGAAACGATGAAAACCCACGCTTCAGCGCACTTAATCGCCTTGAATAGAACGAGGACATAATTGTCAATATTGCAAGCTTTCAGCTCCACTCGGTCACTGGTGGGTTTACTTATTCTAGGGAACGTCATAAAATTATGTGATCTATTGTTTTAGCCATCATTTTATCCTAAACTGCTTATGATCTTACTATTGAGCATGAGTGATTCTAATGCATTTCTGTATGGGAGCAATACAGAATTTGTTATGAAATTGCTAGGAATAATTGCAATGACATCAATCATTTTATTATTTATGAAACTTAAAAAGTGTTATCGGTTGGTTGAATTAATTAATGCAAAACTCTCGAGAGGGCTGTCTGCCGAAAGAGGAACTTTCATGGAAGGTGGTTTAAGGGGATATGGTTTGTATTCAAGTTATAACCTGAATACAAACCATACCGATGTATACATCAGAAAAATTGCAAAAGAGACACGCAGTCAGCCTGTTACTGAGGTTGGATCTCAAAACGAATTACAAGCGTTAGGGGCTTTAGCCGTTCGACCTCTGGCGGGCAAAAAGCTTTGCTATAGATACTAATTATACAACAAAAGAGAATAACTAATGACATAAATTTAATACAAATACAAAAACAATCGAATAAAGATGAAATACATCGTGCAGCCACTGTACCGAAAAAAATTTCGTTTTTCTTCTGATTTGCATTTTATCCTTTGCATGTCGCAAGATTAAAAAGTATCTATGAGTACATTTATGTTTGAAATTTTTACATACATTGCATAATACTCATTGTTTACAGCATACATTGGATACACATAAATGCTGTTATATCTTACATGAGAAGATGTTAACACAACATTCATAATTAGAATAATAATGCAACCCCAGTTACTTTTATAATCTTTTTCTTTGAAGTAATAGAGTTTTTTAACTAAGCATTATATGTTGGCCTTAGCATTAAAAACTAATTTTAAGTACTTTCCGGATCTTTATTTAACCTGAAAAAGACACAGAACAGTTAAACTTGAAGAAAATATAAATGACTTATTATTCTCTTTAAAACAATCTAAAAATAAAAATATTGTTTTAATTATGTGCAGATAGCTTAGTAACTGAAGTGGAAGGAATATTCTTCGAATATTTCAGTAATGCTCATTGAAGCATAAGCATAAATCCTAGCGAAACTGGAACTATGCTGCAATATTTACTACTAAATACACCATTAAGTAATGCATATTTTACAAAACTTAGAATAAAAAAAATAAATTAGGAAGTCTTACCAAACTAGCATAAAAGCCACAATTCGTGTTTTTTATAGTTCCTTAATTTTCCGTCTCATTAGCAGAAAAAAAGAATCGCCATTATAAAAACTCTAAACAAAAATCTCTTTTTAATTTTTTACTTAGACGCTTAATAATTTACTAAAAGAGAAAAGAAAACTAGATAAGGAAATACACATAATCTAATTTAGTAAGCATCGATAGCCAATGTTTTCGGAAGTAATAAGTTTATCGTTACTCATGTACTCGTATGTCAAAATGACCTACTTCACGTAACTTTAAGGCTGTTTTGACAATGGTAAATAAATTAGTAATAACATTTACTAAATACGTAATTATTATTGACTATTTGATTTCATGTTAGCTCAACGGATATAGGATTTTAACGAATCTTATCAAGAAAAATAATCGCATTTTGTCACAAATTACCTTCGTGTAATCAGACTAGTAGCAACAAAGCTAGGGGATGGGGGGGAGAAAAATAAGAAAAGAACGTTCTATGCATGATTATAACAGCTGATGTTATGTTTATCAGTTATAACCATTATTGATCTGTCGCATGTTCTACAGGGGATAATTACGTAACGTTGCTTAATAATAAAATTCAATATTTAAACGTATTAGCATTACTTCTACCATTAAATTAATATTGTATACAGAAAGCAACTTCTGCACTGTTAATAAATGAAGAGTATGTTAAGAACAGCTGACTTTTATTAAGCATTTATCAGCTGTATGAAACGCTTAAAAACAGGTAGCATTATTTATACTAGAGATTCATTTTGAATAATTATAACATAATATCTGTAATTAGCTATTTACGTGTTCACATATTTTATAATTATACTATAAATGGTTAAAGGCTTTCTACAGTTTTAATTTAAATCGATTTCTTCGGATTTTGAAGATTTATAACAATACACTTGGATTTAAATTTCCTTCAACAATTAAAATCACTGTATAAGAGCACGTAATAATGTGTCTTATTAACCTGGTAAAATTAAATATAGTTAATCAGAACTATTTTCACATGAAACTATTTGGATGGCAAATAATTATTTTCCTCTAAATTTTAACACTGCTTTAAATTTGCATTTACCCTATGATAAAGTTGCCAGGTATACATCATTTTATATATAATTATTATACAATCATCACAATATCAAGCTTGACAAAAGCTCACCAATGGCCGAGTTGACAAGATCGATGGACATTAGTAGTTCGACCCAGGTTCGAATCTCGGGAATGAGTTGGCTATTAGAGTATTTTCTTCCTTCTGCCCTGTTTAATGTGTAGAGTATTTTAGGTTAATTAATTAATTAACCAAGTATAAGGAATTAAACCGTTAATGTAAGTTCTGCTTTCCGTACTCTGCAAGTGAACTAGTTGGGTATTTTATGTCGACGTTTTAGTATTAAAGCTTTTGGCAGCGTCGCCTACAGTTTAAGTTATATCGCACAGCTCTGAAAATGAATATCCCGGTTTTAGCCATTTCGCTAGCCGACGTTAAAAGGCGCCCATAAACTATTGAGCCAATTGAAATAGACCACTTTGAGTAATTTCTGACAACGTTACTTTGATTTTAAAACTTCAACTTATATTGTTTTAAATTCCCGCAAGTGACGGTGTTTTGATTGTTGTCATGAGTCGTGCTTTCTGCTTAAGTTTAAATTTAAATAAAAAGGTTACTTAAAACCTTCTCAAGATTTTGTCGCCATATTTTAGAAGCAGCTATAACTCGTTCGTCAGTCTCATAGGGTCAGAATGACTTTCGATTTAATTTCTACTCAGTTAGGCCTCTATAAACATGCTTACAAGTCAATTTCCTTTAAAAAGTCTTCCACGAAGACATCCTTTCGCTCAGAGCAATATATGCTTTCCGATAATCAGCTAAGAATACAAAAAATTTTCAGAAATAATTAAATATTGGGCAAAAGATAGTAAGCGTTTTTTACATGATATTTAAGTAGCCTGAATATTCCCCGATAGGTATATATTTCAAAACTTGCTTTGATCTTTTTACTGACGTACGCTGTGCATATATTCAGGTCTCACCTAGAAAAAGAAGAATTTACAGACTCTTTCTCATAATTTAGTTATAACAGATGGCTGGACACTTGCAATTTAGTATATTCGTCGGGAAAGGTCAAAACCCATCGGCTATTTAGCCGTCTCATCACCGAAAATGTTCCTCAAGTTAAACCATATGAGGCTATCGAATTGCATCCGAGAGAAAAGGAAACTTTAGGCCTAGTTTTGATCTCGAGGGACATAACCGAGGGTTTCCTATCCCTCTTCTTTTACCAGCATCCTCCTGAGAGGACTTTTGACTCGAAAATATTTTAAGTCTTCCTCCCTCCCCATTAACGCGAAGACACTAAAAAACATTCCTGCATTCTCTGGGATTCGAACCTGGGCCGAGACATATGGCAGTAGTCTCCTCTTCCCTCTATGCCAACAGTGTAGTTTTCCTTAATTAAGCGTATAGGAACCAGTCTTTTAAAATATATTTATAAAGTTAATCATTTGTGCCGTAACACAGGCATTTAATTTCCGAAATGAATACTAAGATTCAAATGCCTATCTGTGAAAACTTATAAACTTCTTTAATTACTTATATGACGTAACCCAACAAAATGTAAACTAAACATATCTAGAGTAGGAAAAGAGAAAAAGGAGGAAACTCAACTCTCCAACTGAAGTAATTTAATAAGGAAACTTTTACACTTTGTTTCTTTCCTCAAAATAACGAATCACATTCCCTTTTTATATTTAAACGCATCAATATCCTACTTTCTCATCCTGCTGTTAGTTATAATTATTTATGGCATGCAAAAGGTTATCGCATTCTGTGCCGTTTGTTGCGAATACCATTTATGCGTGTATATTAGCTATATTAACTTTGGCAATTTTCCCCTTCCACATCTTATGTATTGGACGTTCAAAGAACATGGACAAAAGCTTTATTTCTTCAAATATTGATTGGAGATATGTACTTGCATTTGTAGATTTTTGAAATAAGATAAAGATGATCTGTATAAAAATAATTTTAGTTCTGAGAATAGGATGATTCTGTATATCTGATACAAAATTAACTTTTATAGGGCTCCTCATTCCAGTTAGAAAAATATTCATTATGCTTAATAAGTTAATTGCAAAACGTTTCATGCTTTTGCATGCAAACTCGCCGAGATATACGAGAACAAATTTATTGGTATACAGAAGCATTAGTGTTAACATATATAACAGAGGGTTTTCATTACCTGCTGCTTAAGAGGTATAGAAACGATTTTTACTAGATTGAAGGAGAAACTGGAAAAAGAAAACCTGCTTGTTCGAATTTTTGCTTTAGAGGACCATAACGATATAATATTTTATATTTGCAGAAACTTATCACAACTATTGTTGGAACAGTTTACCCGAATTGGTATTGCATGAATATTTAAGGAAATAAAACTGAGGTTGTCATTTTAGAACAGCCTATTTATGCAACGCGTAAATTTTCTGATATTTGGATAACTGTATAAGATATAAACTGAAGTATTTTACTCCAGTTTTCATATCACTTTTTGTAAAGAAATAGCTTCATCATGCTTACTGAGTGAAAAAACTGTGGTTTCTTTCTCTGCATGTTTGCAGTGAACTTCGTGTGGTCTTCATGTGATCTGCATGTCGTCCTTCTCTTTGCGTGGTTTTGATCATTTTGTTCAGAATCACAAACCTTCATACGTTCTCTCACTTGTCATATATCAGGAAAAATTATTACCTCGCTTTTACCATTCTTTTTTACAAGGTTACCATAACAAATAATTCTTAAAAAGGTATATCACTTTCCAAATCTCACTTTTTGCTGCTAGTTTAGTTAGCAGAGAAACCGGAAAAAAGATAAATCGTGCCTCGAGTTCCTTCTTGTTTTGAAATAATTTCAGCTGTAACCGCGGATGTTTATTTTAGTTTATCCTTTCACAAGTCATATGTAAAGAACGTTTATTGCTCTTCTATTATCTAAAAATATTAGTTAAAGCAAATTATGAAAGATGCTTAAGGCAGTATAACGCATTGCGGTTCTTTTAGAGTTTATATTTCTTTATTTTACAACAGGTATTAGAAAGTATTAAATTATTAGACATCATAAATTCATGAACTTAGTTTATAGTTTTTTCAGACATATTTTTATTCCAAGTGGTAAAATTTCTTGAATAAATTGTTAAAATATGCCAAACGATCGTTCATATGGATTAGCTGTGTTGTTATGCCTTCGTATGTGTTTGATAAGAATTTTAAATTTTGTAATTTTTTAATTAAATCTGCATTGTAATACACCATCTTTTCAATGACCGACAGATACGTTCTAATATCGAAACAATAAAGAAAGGAATAATTTTTTATGACGTAAAGCATATATATTAATAAGATTTCAGCATTTATAATTTAAGCAATATCTTGTTATTACTTTTTCGAGTAGCTTTGACGAATGAACTCGAAAAAGAATAATAATGTAATAATACAGTTTTTAATGACTATAAACTGAAAGCATTATCACAGTACTTTAAAAGTCTTATTTCAAACATTGTTATACTTTTGAGACACTGTAAAAGCGATCCTGAGTTCCTGTCTTTAAGGGCCACTATGAATAAAATTTTAAAAATTATAAAATGTGATACGCAAAATTTAATTTCGTTTGAAACACATTACGTACACACTTATGATTAAGGGTATGCATGCACTTCAAAATTTCGAATTTAATTCCTTCAAATACGCCGTACCGTCACCAAGATTTATCCCTTCCCAAACAACGCGAGGCTGTAATAATTTTTGCACAGGTCCATAGCTGCCGGTACCATCGATACAGTTCCAGTGTTTTACTGCCTTTGATAGTAGATAAATGAGCAGAAAGTTGATAAATGAGCAGAAAATAGACATATATAGAATAACATGCAAGTGCTGCCTGTAAAAGCTAATTCCAAATTTAATATTTATCTGTATATCAGGAATTTTAAGAAAAATTTATTCATGGGTACAGAGTTCTTATTTGAATGGAACTAAATTCTATTTCGCTATAAACAGCTTTCAGTGATAATTTTCCTAACTAAATTTAAGCATTTAGAATTTTAGATTTGCTACTAAAAAACAACAAAAAAGGTGAAAATGTAGCGTGTTCTGTAACGCAGTTCCTCTCATCTTCCTCTGTCTCATCTCCCCATCTTCCTCTGTTGCTAGCGGGGAGACCCCCTGAACATCATCCGCTCTTCTCTTTTCTCTAGCGAACAAATGAGTCGTCCGCTTACATATAAAAAACATCAAATCCTGAGGGTGGGGAGACGGACCACAAATCTAAAAAACATAAAAAAGGCTCCATTCAAAAAATCGATTGTTTCTTTGGCGCGCTTCTACCTCCGCCTCACCCCTGAATTCTAGTGGCAAGCTCGTGGACTGGACGATCGCTACTGTATCAACAGCTTTCACGCACAGCTGAGCGCCTGGATTGCGGCAGACAGAGCAGAGACGAGCAAACGAGCCTACCATTCGCGTGGTGACGTCAGTCCATCTCTGTCTCGCCGGGAAAACTCATCGCCTGTGCCGGCTAGCGCAAGATCCACGAGGGCCTACAAACTTTGTGCTCGCGGGGATGTGCGCGAAGGCCACTTTAGCCCGTGACCAGCGGCTATCAGCACTCACAAGCATTTAAGAGGACGTCGTGCAGGAAGAGATCTCGATCCCGATGACTGGTAAGTGGTTTTGTTGGGATCGTTAATGAATTGGCCCGATTATGGCTCGAGCGTGCTTCCCCCCTAACTTCGGTCAAGAAATCAATATATCTTCTTTTCTTTTTTCATTTGCTGGGCGCCATTAACGGGGACGATTCTTTAAAAGATTTTACTTATTGCACACATTTTCTAGGGCGTTTTTAGGTATTTAATTAAACACGAAACAGGGACGATGTGACCTAAATGCTTGTTTTGATTCGAGAGTTACCACGTGTAAATGTTTTGACTCTCTTCTGAAATGTCTTGCTGAAAACAACCAATCACGAACAATTTCAGTTACTATTCTAAAGTAACAAAGAAATCATTTGAAAACACAATGAAGGGTAATCGTATCTCCTGTATTATTTTACAATCATACGCTGCTGAAAATTTTCGCTGTCATACCTTTGTTTAAAAAAACATGAATTAAAGTATTTTCTAAAATTTCCCCATCTTAATTCTGAATAATGCTGGATGTGGTTTGTATACATGTATATGTTTATTATTTGCATCTCTTAAGTAAATACAGAAGTGTCAGTCGCTGACTGAGGTGTATTTTTGCATCAGATTAATATTCAGTACACATAAAATTTAAAATTAAAAATTATTCACATGTTTCAAAACTCGCATTGAGCAAAAACTTAAAAGTTAATAGGTTATTATATACTTAAAAAATTACACTATAAAAATGGGCTTGTCAGCTTATGCCACAAATATGTTTCAGTAATTATCGAGTAATTATCATTATTTTAAGTAATTATCGAGGTTTTAAATTTTTATAAATTTCAGTATAAATCTTAACTAAGCCGACATCAGGCTGAATCGCCAAGAAGACTTAAGTAGTATTGCATTATGAAAATTCAAAGTAACTTTTGAAAAAATCAAAACAACATTGCACTTACGTTATAAAAATATCGTGGAAACGAAAAGTTTGGAGTACAAATCATTGCACATTTTAAAGAAAAATAGATTAAATATCTAAGAGCGAATATTTAATCTATTTTCATGACACATTTTAATAAACGTTTGGAATGCTTAGATATATTATCATTTTAAGTAGTTAATACTCTTTTTTGCGATAAATTATTAGCTGCCGAAAAAATGAAGGTTTCTTGCCTCTCAGTTAGAATGAGTCTATACCAAGATTAAAGGAGAAACAATATATTATTTGTAAAACACGGCTGAATCAACAGACATACAAAATAAAAAGTTCTAACTTTATTCACATAGTTAACGATGGTTATAAATTATACTATATAGTAATATAATATCAATTGCAATAACTGTTATACTATTCTGTTGGAGAATAACCGTTATGCTAACTGCAATAATTTTCTTTTAATGTTATAGATTACCGTTGTTATACTTAAAACCACTTTGATGTAGTAATACAATCGGTGTGTTATATAAATTCTAAAGTAATAACAAAGTGGTTCTAAAGTGAATTACAAAACATTTCAATAATGAGCATATATAAATTCAATAGCTTTTAAAGAAACGTTAAATTTTTAGCAAATTTTAAAGATAAAAAATATTTTCTTCTCAGTATATAGTAATAAAAATTTTCCTTTATTTATTTATTTATTTATTTTCTCTATAAAACAGAGACTTAAAGAACTAAAAATTTGTAAAACATTAATAGCTATCAAGTATATTGTTTCTTTTGTTAAAACAGAAGAATTGAGAAATTTTTATCTGAACTGCCTTTAAAAAAAGACAAAATCCATTCGTTCTTTGAATACATTTTGAATTTTCCAAATGAAAAATATAAATGCTGAAAGATTCTGACAACTTTTTTCGACTTTCGATAATTATAAAGATTAAATGTAGGAAAGTCGGTTACTTGTCCAATATGTTATTCCGTTCAATGTGAAATTATCTAATTTTAGGAAACATTAAAGAATATTTTATAAACTCTATGTTTTACATCATAAACTTTTAATGCTAATAATACTAATAATAGCAGTTACCTTCATCCTTTCAATATTAGGTTTACATTATGTCCAGGAAAAAGCACCGAACATTTCTCTCGTGTTTTTCAAGAACTGCAAGATTATAAAGTGGTACATTAATAGTTTCTGCAAAATTATGAACTGTATACTAATTAAAATTTTGTTAAATACTCAACTATTGCTGCTGATATTGCACTCAGTTATATCCCTAATCAGAGTTAGATTCTTGAAAAACTGTGCACACTAAAAACGTCATATTTTAAACATGAAATGAGGGACAGTAATTAAAGAATTAAAAATAACATTTGAAAATAATTCTTTGTAATTTACTGCTATAATTTTATTAAGGACGAGATTGGTTTTCAATATTTCTGCGAGCATAAAACAAATAAATAAGTAAACTCTAACTTTCATAAGCATGTTGTAGTACCATTAAACTATATTTACTTCATTTCTCATTCATCATCAACTTAAATAAGGTTTTAATAAAGAAAGAGAGGAAATTTTGATTGAAATTACTTCAGAAATCTTGATCATGAGTCAAATGTGAATTATAAAGGTTAGTTTTAACATTTTCTTAAACAGAATTTTCTTTCAGAATGAAATCCATTAGAATATTTTTAAAAAGGTGTCATTTGGACCATGTTAAATGGGAAAAATTTGTGTAGAATATAAATTAGATTTTTTTTAAATGGCCATTAAATGCTAAGTATTGCTTCACACAATTGTTTAGCGCAGTGGCCTCAATTTGCATGCGAGAAGAATGCACGATCTGAAAGCTGCTGACGTGACTGAATTCTTTTTTCAAAAAATGTATGATTTTAAGGAAATAAAATCATTTTAAACTAAATTATTTTAAATTTCACTTCCTAAATAGTTATTAAAACATACATAAACAACAATAATAATTATAATACTGACGCAAAGGAAAAATTTAAATCTATATTTATTTTCTATCTGAAATATAAAGGTTGATTACTGCAGGAATTGCTGTTGGTTACACGTTAAAAATTACATGAGTTTGGCAACTAAATATCAAATTCTCAAGCCAACATTAATTTCAAATAATTTAACCTAGTTGGTATTTAATTCGGTTATTTAACCACTAAATAATTTACTTTTAGCTTAAATAAACAAACTAAGAAAACTTCCTATGTTTATCGAATAATTTTCCAGGTAGGGCAATAATTTAGAATAATTGGTGACAACCTATTCTCTTTCTTTTATTTATCAGATTTTTCTTTACAATAGGAAAAAAAATCATTACTTTATGTAAATTATTATAAAATGCCTTATTTCTAACTACAACTTGAAACTAGGTGACATTTCGAGTTCTTGTAAAGTTTGTAGGTTTAAAGAAAAAACTACAATTTTTTAAGATTATTACAAATAAAATATACAACTTGATTGCGCACAAACATCACAAAAGTACATATTTTCCTCTTTGTTTTAAATATAATTAAATAAATAATTAATCTTAAATAAAATTCCTATAATTTTATTTACAACTTTAATTCAACAAGATAAATTTTCGTGAGAAGGGAGTATTTAAAAGTGAGGCACAATTCCAAACAACACAAATACACACACATATATATATATGTATGTATATTTATATATGTATATATACGTGGGTGTGTGTGATGAAAAAAATAAAAAATAGAAAATTATTTTTTATCTTACATCCCCCCATATATATATATATATATGAGGTAGCTATATACAATATATATATATTAATGTAAGGTGTTGATATAAGGTAAATCCAATATAGTACTTACATCAAGAGGTACTTACATTTTGGTTACACTTATATCAATAGGCACTGATATAAGTAGAAAGAAAGCACAAATAAACAATTTTTACAAGCTATATATTAGCTGGTCATTAGTTAACTATACAGCAATATGAACTGCGCAGGTGTGCATGCAGCTATCGAACAAATGATTGAGTCCAGGAGAGTTTGTATCAGGAGTACCAACTCAGTGGGGGTAGGGGACGATAACACCAGAATACTGAAGCGCCACCAACTGTCAGCTGGTGATGTGGGAAGGTCTTTCACAGAGTCACATGCTCTGGCATAAACATTCAGTGACAAAGCCACGTCTCGCGTGGCACAATATTCGCGTCGATATTTGAATAGATAGATAGTTTCAATCTATTCATTTGATATAATATCTTTTCCCTTTAACAGTAGCAGCGCTCTGTTCATACTTGTCTGCCTCTAAAATTATAAGCATCATATGTACAAAAAAATATGTAATTAAAATGTATTTGCGGGCTGTGTAAAGTTGCTTCGGGAGGTTGCAATATGTGGTCCCAAGGTTGCTAGTTTTTGGGAGGGTGCTCTTGTTGTGTATGTAAAAGGAAACAGAAGTACTTAAAATTAAGTTTTCAGTTCGATCTTAGGTATACAAAATTTTTTGCATAAGGTTACATATCAAATCAGTGATTCTCATTAAGTTGCTGTAAACTTCAAATAGAAAAAGCAAATAATTTCAGAGGAATAAAGCAAACGAATTAAATAAATTATATTGTAGAGACATTAGGTTATTTTGAAGCAGCAATTATGAAAAATGAGCAATGCCTTCGGCGGGACTTGAACCTCGGATCTCTCGAATACGCGCCGAGTGTGCTGACCATTACACCACGAAGGCATGCTAAGAAGGCGGGGGGAAATACCTTATAATATAAAATGCATGGTGTTATATAAATAGGAAATCTAATTATTATTAACTAAATTTTAAATGCATACTGAAATATTAGCCACGATGATATATTTTCATTCAATTATTATATATTGTAAATAATAGCGCTTAATATATATCCAAAAATCATAAAGAATAGTAATAATAACAATGATAATGCAAAAGACCCTTAGAAATATTCGAAATTAGCTTTATTAGCAAACAGTATACAACTTAAAAGAATATATTTGTTAGTATCAAACCTTTTATTGTTGAAATTAATTTTAAGAGACTCTATCTTCTCTGAAAATGTTGATATCCAAACGGTTTTTATTTTGAAGCAGATTGCATATTTCGCGCAATGGATGTTGAAATAAATGTCATAAACAGTTTGAGAGTATTTATTCTCTTATCCAGTTCTTAGATTTACAATACTGTTTAGACTTTACATATATATTGTTGCGTGCATACGAATTCGTAATAGGTTGAATGCACAAGTCCGATAATAGGTTAATAAAATTTATTCTCATCAAAAGAAATATATCAGGATGCTGGAATTTTCCCCAGAGATATTCGTACAAGTGTTCACCATATCATGCACTATATTATACTTTACACAACGCAACAATGCAAAGCGTATCTAAAGAAAAAGCTAATTCAAATATCTCACTTCACGCGGAACTAAACAACTCGCAACAACAGTAACTAGGCAACTGAGAGCAGATGCTCTATCTTCGGCCTTAAACAGTTTTCAACCGGCTGCGCGAGATCTTTCTAGTACTTTCTGCTTCTCGAGATTTCTGGAAAGCAAAAATAGTGTGGAATTACAGTTACAGCTAACATAGTAGTCATTTACATTTATTCAATTTCAATATAATTTACCGAGATATCCATTTACTCAATGTTAAATGCAGGTACCACCTGTAGTCTTAGTTTTCCGGCATAGCTTTCTCTTAAAATTTGCCTCGTGCTGCATTGCACGAGGAAATGCAGCAATTTTAATTATATTATTATTTCTACTAAAATTAGCTATCTAAATACAAAATTTGTAACAATATGTATGATTCCAAAGCACAGTCGCGATAGCTGAAAGGTACGGCAAGACGAAAGAGTTGATACCAAACTAAATTTAGCCAATTATCATCTTTATTTGCAGATTTGCAGGCACGCTAGAATAATTCCTAGTAGACAATATACTCTTTAGCAATTTCGATAATTTCTTATATACACAGGTAAAAAGATGCGACGTCATTTCAGGCAGGGAAGCATGAGCGGCGCAGAGTTGTTTGCATGGTGGAAGTCAGGAAAAAAATGGATGCGTTGTGCTCATGACTCAGTATTTATACGTCCTAGGTGCAGAAAGTATCTAAGCTATAATTGGTCAATATTAGTTTTAGTTACCTTTTTCAAGCAGTGTTATGTAATTTTGAATGATCTCGAATTTGGGAGAACAGATGAATTTAGAGAAAAAACACCAAATTTAGTATGTTAATTTTGAGGTCGACAATTATTTTTTAAAGCAGCTACCGTATTTTGTTACATCTTGCATATACATATTTGTTTTCTATAATGATACACTTAATAGGCCTTAATAGGCCTATACTTAACACACTTGGTTTAAATTCTTGTGTTTCAGGACCTCATATATATTGAATTCATCAACTTAGATGGTCTAATGTTTATGATGTCAACTTAGATGTCTATAACTTGCTTTTAATTATAATTGTGTCTTTAACTGAGTTTAGATTGAAAAGGCTTCATTAATTTTCATTCATTTCGAATAGTTTTCATTAAGTTAGAATATAATAGCAACAAGAGTGACATTGTTTGTCTAATATTTCTAAAAATTCAGCCTCCAAATTCTCATGCTTTCAAAAACCAAGTTTTTTATAAAAATACAAATATCGATTTGGAAAACGAAAATGAAAGGAAAAATAGGAAAATTTGTTGAAGAAAAGGCCTTTTTTTTGCCTTTAAGCGAAACGTTTAGTTAACTAGCTATTAATTATTTTTCATTGATTAGGTACTCTGTGTTGATTTTTTAAACTGAGCACGGCAAATTACATGAGGATTAATTGCTTTCTAAGGAAAACTACTAACTCCATATCATATTTTAAAACTTTACTATGCATATATTTAAAACGAAAGTTCATGTTATGTGTAGTAAGATGTCATAATCGTAAACGTTAATTTTAATTTGAGCATTGAGCTAATTATATATTTTTATATTACTCTTGAGATGGCTGATACCATATATCTTGTGTAGTTTGTGTTTTCTTTGCAATGAAAGCAGTTCTGTCATTTTTTATAGCAGCACGATTTCATCATTTACTATTATTCGTATGTGCAAGAAAAAGTCGCTTTAACATAACTAATTAATCACTAAATAATATACGCAAAGTAAAAGCGTGTTAAGCGAATAAAATAAAGAATAGAAATTATTATAACTAAGCTATCGATAAGCCAAATTTCGAAAAGGAAAATAATTTATAAGCTACATTAAGAGGCGAATTCCTCGAGTTAATAAAAATATCAAGTTGAATAAGTTGCATTAAAAAAATGTAAACGAGTTTGAATATGCTAGATGCTTACAGAAAAAAAATGAAGCAAAGCAGTCTGAATAGTCCTAGACTTTTTCATCTTTTCCTGCAATTTGTGATAGCTAGTGAATGCTTTTATTAAGATTCTGTTTGATTTCGAAGCTTTGCTTCGTATCAGGATCAGCGTCAATTAAAATTTCCTTAGCTCTCTCAAATGTGATTGAAAGCAGCTCAGGTTCTTTTATATGGTTTCTTAGCTGAATCTGGATCACGAAATCTGAGAGCATTTTTTCTCTTAGATTTAAAGGACATGGCGTTTTTTTGTTCGTTGATTCGTTTTGCATTGAAATTATCGTAGGTAAGAGAGTTTTAGCAATTAATAAAATCTGATAAAGCATTTAACAGATCTGATTAACAAATGCGTAAAATCCTAAAACTAAATTAATTCCTAAAACTTAACTGTCGAGGAGTTTTAACATTTTATTGAAAGATGTTTATTAAAAATCATAAATGTGCGTTCTGCACAGTGTTTTTAAATGCAAAAGCTAATTTTTCACTAATTTAACATTATTTCCGATTTCAAAGCAAATTTTTATGGCTATGGATTGTTGCTAAAATTTTTATATAACTTAAAAAAATCACGTTAGCTGATTAGTTATTCTCGTAAAGCTTTTTTCGTATTTCATTCACTTACGATAACTGATTATAGGAAGTGTCGAATTCGCGTCGAAGGGAGCTTTCCTGAAAACTGCAAATTAACTTTAACAACGCATAGATTTTCTATTACATATAAGGTAAACTACTATAATTGCTTTCTTTCTTTTCGATTTTTAACAAGAATTTAGTTTATGTAAAGTCACATCTTGAATCAATGAAGCAAAGAATATATACGATTAGAAGCCGGTGCTCATGATGAGTTAAAACTATCGAGTAATAAAGTAAATGGTGTGAATCTTAGATAAACTTACATAATGCTTTAAAATTTCCTTTACGCTACGGGAAGCGCACTAAATATCGTACGGATTATTTAAAGGCAAGACAAATAATATTTTTTTAGAATTTTATGAACTGCAAAAGATATTATTATTGATGTTTTTCAGAGTTTATTATAAAATGATTAAAGTTTAAATGCAACAAAGTGTTTGGTTCGACATTAGGTGAAAATCTGCATCCAAAATTGAAGAGGAACGCATAATAATAAAGTTTAGATAATCACTTTATAGAGTCATTAGGTTATTTTGAAGCAGATATCAGGACAAATGAGCAACACCCTCGCCGGGAGTCGAACCTCGGACCTCTCGAATATGCTCCGAGTGTGCTAGCCACGAAGGCATACTAAGAAAGCGGGAGAATTACCTTATATACTCCCCTCTTTTAAAAGACGACTAGGGATTAGAGGACCCAATCGCCAAATTCCTGGTCGTGGAGAATCCTTATCCACCACCTTTTTTTAGTTTGGGCGCCACTGTAGAGATATTAGGGTTTTTTGAAATACGAGACATGAAAAATCTGCAGTGCCCTCGCCGGAACTCAAATCCCTCGAATACGCGCCGAGTGTGCTGACCATTACATCACGAAGGCATGCTAGGAAGGCGAGAGAAATACCTTATAACTTAGCAAAATGATACTTGAATAATAACTGATAGCACAAGCCTGAACTAGAAATGGTGTTACGCGTTTCAGAAGGACTTTTTTTTTCATGTGAAAGCCAGTTGCTCGTAAATGGTCAACACAGCATAACGCATCAGGAGTACAAATAATCAGGAAAGAATTTTCACTGTTAGACATTTAAGCTATTTTAAGGAAACATTATCCAGTTTAACAGGATTTCAGCTTAAAAATTTTGATGTAATCTGTTTGTATATAGTACTACACTACAATGTTGAAACAAATTCAGTTACAGTGATGAAACCTAAAACTATAACTAAACAAACAAAATCCAAATTTCCTTGAAATCACATCTGATAAAGAAAGTTTTATGTAATCCCTTTCGAAAATTCTCATTATTCCGCTTTTGTATACGTTTAAAAATGGTGTCGAATATTTTTAATAAATTTAAAGTTCCCTTTCTGATTAAATATTACGAAAGAGACACATAATGTTTTATGTAATATTTTAGGAACATAAACGTTAATAACTGTATGTAATAGAGTTTCATGGAACAGAAATAATTTCTCAAAAGCGTGTATCCATTTTTTTCGAAGTGTTTTTCACATTGCTTGTTTGAATAAAATTATAACTCTATCTTTTTAAACTGTAACTCATTATGTTGTTAATGTTATAAAAGTACTGGAAAACAGCAACAAAAGTCAAAAAGAACTATTTATTTTTAAACATTAATTTCACCACTAAACTTGTAATAGGAAATTCCATGTTAATAATTCATACATGTGAAAAAAAAACTACATCCATGTAAGATATGTAAATATGGCGCTGGAAATGAAGGAAAAAATGAATAGGCAGATCCAAAAAAACGTTTAATGACCAAGAATTTCTTTCTTTTTTTAACCAAAGCGTTAAGATATTTTACATTGCAAAAATTGATAGTATTTTTTCACTTTTCTTTTATTTATTTATGTGAAACTGATGTGACAATAGATTTCTCACTATTCATAAATAAAATGTACAAATGAATATTCTGCCATGAATAATCAGCCGAATTTTCCCAGAAACATTCATTGTTTTAATTAAATGTTTGCATTTCTTTTATTTAAATTCTTACTTATATTATAACTATTGTCCCGTAATTTGTACAGAGATTCTATAGTGCGTGTTAGATGGATCTCATTTCTTTGCTAAGTATTTTCAGACTTAATTCAATGGATTTTTCTGAGATTTTCTCAACTTACTTTTTACTTAAATCGTGACAGTTTTTGCAGTATTTAAAATATGTAAAGTAATTGTTGAATAGGCCCATTTCTCTTGGCCAAAATGGGTAACAGTAATGTTTAAGATTTTTTTATCCGCTTGCATATTTCTCCTCTTTTTATTTTTCTTGCTGGAATTATTCTCTGATTTGGACACTTTTGATTTACTTGTATAATTTTCAAAAAACCACGGATTCAAAAAATGCTTTCACAAAATGTAACATTTTTTGGAATTTCACAAATTAGTATTGTTTGCTCATGACTTCATAAGTCCTTATCTTTCAAGATCTTATCCAAGGCTGTTCATCTTTCCTTTCCATAGAAATATAGTATTAAGTGTAACTACAACGTTTCCTAAAAGTACGCATTATAAAGAGATGCTGAAGACGAATTATTAAGCATCTGCCATTCCCAGGAAAGCTCAGTGTCTTTTACTCTGTGGTTCACCATCAGCTACTTGATACAACAAATACTGCGAGCATTTAATACCTGCAATTTTCTTCATCAGTGCTTTTTAAAATTTACCGTTTTGGGCCTTTTTCAGTAAAAAAAATCTTCAAATTTATATTACGGAACTTCACACAAAAAAATTGCTTGGACCCAAAGAGCAGGTAGTAATTAATGCACAATAAGCAAATAAAAACAGTATAGAAAATAATAACTAGCAATATGTCTGTATATTTTTATTAATATACTCTTTTAAATCGTATTAATTATTCATTCACTTTTCCTCTTAGAATTGGTATACACCGCAAAATTTTTACTTTTAAGTTTTCAAGTGGCAAAATTGATTATAAAAGCAGGAAAATAAGCAGGTAGAAAAGATAATCCTGTGAGCCATAGTTTTATTATTCTTTTCCTGAGTTAAGCTTTACTTCCAATAAAATTTATGACTCACAAAGCTTGCTGAACACGACTTAAGTACACGCATAAACTGAGCTTTGCAAGTAGTCAATCGTAAAACATTGCTAAACAGAACTTTGTTTTTTAGCCCTTTTTTTAAACATTTCTTTTAAACCCGAAATTACTCCGAAGCTTCTTTGTATAAAAGCAGCCCTGATTGAAAATTTAGTATTATTATTGTTGTTGTTATTCCTCTTCCAAATTATATGTACGAATATGCGTGAAGAATCTTTTCGGAAAGGCTAAAGATTTATACTTTTACATATATATACGGAAGAATCTGAGAAAGTTTCCACGCGGGAGGTCACCCCTGGAAATCAAACTTAACTGAGGTTAAATGCCATAATCATTTTGATCACTCGTTGGCCAAACAAAAATGAGTTATTAGTATATTGATTTTTCACTCTATATCTTGCTGAATTTAGAGTAGTAATGGATGTATGCCATTATCTTTTAACTTTGATAACATTTATTTCATCGCAGTTAGCATTTAGTTTGAAATTGGTTTTATTGCTACTAGAAAATAATGCCCACTTTTTTTCATTTGCTTTATATTTACATACCTCTGTCAACTGTCATTTGACACTGCTGATCCGTTTTTCGTTTCTAGCCTGTAAGATCTTTAATTCCCCTCCCTAAGCACTTAAGCGCACGTATGCGTTCAGCATTATTTGTTCCAATAGCTTTAAGGACATCGTGAGGAAAAGAGTCCATATATAAAGCAGTAGGGACGTTTTGGAATTATAAACGAAGGAATTTCAGTGTCTTTCTCATGGCATCTTGGAAACATCCAAATTTCGTGAGTAAGGTGTTAGAACTTAGGAGGATTTTAAGTTGCTATTAAAGAATCCTGTCATATAATCTTCCAAACCTTTTAAGTGTTTTAGGAATGGAAAGTGTTTTACATTTACTTAAATTCGAACTCTGCGCAGTAACTGAACTAAATGTCTATGCTAATTAACAGGTTATTTTATAGTTCAGCCAAATATACCATTAATAGGGCTACGTTATACATTGCAATAAATGAAACTTTATTACATGTTTAGTAACTTATTTTCAGTTGAGGTGCAAATTATTTCTATTGTTGAATGATTCTAAATTCGTATTAATCAGCAACAATATTTTTATCCTCGCTATTAATCGGTTAAATATCAGGCAATTTAAATTTTTGGTCACTGATACAGTGTAGGCTTCCATTGGTTCTCTGAAAGATCTTTAGCTTAGTTTCTTCAAAATGTAAGATTCTGTTCCGTTTTTCAATTGTTTGATAAAACGCGTTTAAGTACTCTCGTTTTTGTATTTAATTCGCATAACAGCGATCTAGAAACAGATATTAACAGTGACCTTGTAGAAGAAACAAGCATATCTAAGCTATCGGTAACAATGCATATGTCAAAAACCTACCACTGGAAAACGTTCTTGCATTTCGTTATCAGTAAGAAATTAGATATAGAACTACGCGGATTTTTGAGTTCCTTTAACTTACAAAGTTGTATTTTCCAGACTTTATTTGCATTATATCGGGTAGCCCAAGATAAACGGAACCCAAAGCAAGGGAAATTTCCCATGCCTGGCTCATTTTATCTTGGGCCGTCCGCTATTAATAAAAGTTTGGCTTGCTTTCTAATGGCAAAGTACGGAAGCGTTACGATCACCGTTTGTAGGTGACTTATACATTGTTGATTACAAAATGAATATAAGAATATTTTTATATAAGAATATTTTTAAACTTACTGATACGTGAATTAAATTTATCTAAATGTAACATACCCCACGTCTAAAGAGAAATCGATGTTGCACGCAATGATAGCTTGGAGATTAAAGGGTCGTCGCATTTTTACTAGAGTTCCTAAACAGCTTAATAAAGGGTTCGCTTGCTTTATCACTAAATTAACCAATACTCATTGAATCTGAAGCATCTACTCTGTTAAATTAACCATGAAACTAGCAAGAGCAGTGATTTCCAAGCATCGATCCATTTGACTTCTCAAAGGACAAGACAACAACCATCCAAATTAACCAATACCGCTTCAGTAGGCATTTATTCTCATTTGCCAGATCTGCTGTTATCGTACAGGATAAATGAAAAATATATACCAGAAATGTAAAAGGAGATATAGGGAACCGAAATAAGCAGATTTTTCAAGAGAATGTGTGATCCGAAATGGTGCATGAAAGTGGAACAGGGCACTGTTGAGCTGTAGGTAACATCGTTCTCCTGGGTAAATTCTCATTCCCCGTATGAATTTCCAGTGGTATGCATTCGCACACGAAACCGGAGCTTGCCGATATGCATTTTATCTATGGGGTTGTGGAGTTAAGTTAAAACGGAGTAGTAACTCAAAGGAGGTGCAGAGAATGAGTTCCGAGTACCCATTTGAGAAGTTGCTTGGCTATTCCGTCCACAGATGAAATGCTCAGCGTTCCCGTGTAGCGGTTTGTACCACCTCAAAGCGTCATTTCAGGTCTCACATTCCATTATAAATTTATATATTTCGTCCGCTCTACATTTCTGCCAGATATTTTGAATCACTCTGTATAGGAGTTAGCTATCCAGTTGAGGTGTAATGTTAATATAAAACAGAATTGATATAGAATCATTGACTACAGCAAGTAAAACAGTCTGCGTCTTTGGTGGTTTCCCGTTATGTAATGAAAATCTACTCAGTCAGAAAGCAGTAATTCTTTTGTTACTTTCTTGATAACGTTTTGACGACTATTTCACAAATGAAGGTTTTCAGAAAGGTTACGAAATATCTTATGCAGAACTACCAAACGGTGTTTTCGCATACGAAGACAAATTCATTGTTGAAAATAAGAAGACACTAATTTCGATTTTTGATCCGACGGAATGGCTTATGTATTTCAGTCTGATAAAGAACTTAATTTTAAAGTCGAGAAATTAACTGGCTACATTATAAAGCTAAACGTATACTTGGTCACTGATATTTGCTTAATTCAGGCGTAAACATGGAAACTTCAGAGCGAATTCGACAAAATTTAAAAGACCTGAAATATCGAGGAAAATATTTAGAAAATAGATCTTAAAATACTGCATAAAGTTCTAATTAGCAGTTCTTGTCACCTAATAAATTGATTAAGTATTTTAATAACATTCTGAAATGCCTAGTACCGCTGCCTTTATATCAGATTTGAGTTAGATCATCTTTTAAACAAATAATGAAACTTTCAGCAATGCCGTTCGTGAATAAGGCGCAAATTATTTTTCATGCATTCTTCACTTGCCAGAAACACCTGAATACTTTCTCTGTTACACAAAGTAATGAACCAATAGATCTTTTTTATTGAATTTGTATCGCAGATTTTAACTTTGATATCTACTTCAATAACCTTCATTACAGCGATATTCGCAACAATATCTTTGAATCTTTATATACACTCACGTTTGTGAAAATTGCAACACCAAGAAGGAATCGTCATAATTGAATGCAATTTAATACACAGTTGAGTGGTAGTGGTACAAATAAATGATTAAATGTTCAAAGCAAACAAACAAGAACAAGAGATCAGAATCAGTATTTTGTGTGGCCACCACGCGCCGCAATAAGTGCTGCTACACGACGTGGCATGGAGTCAAACAAAGTTTGAATGTCTGACTGAGGAAGAGCATTCCATATCGTTTGTACGCGTACCCAAAGTTCGTCTGCAGACGCAACAGGACGAGGATCACGAGCAAGACGCCGACCAATGACATCCCACACATGTTCAATTGGCGACATATCCGGGGAACACGCAGGCCAAGGAAGAAGCTGTACCTGCTGCGCTGCAAAGAAGGATTTAACAATCCGAGCAGTATGAGGGCGGGCATTGTCCTGTTGAAATACAGCGCCTGGCAAGCTTTGAAGGAAGGGAACAGCTTCGGGCTGTAGAACTTCACGGATATACCGGTTGCTGTTCAGATTGCCCACAATTCGTAGCAATTGAGATCGTCTATGATATGCTATGGCGCCCCAGACCATAACTCCGGGTGTTCGTCCACTGTGGCGTTCGATAATGCACTCCGGAAGGTGGCGTTCACCGGCATAGCGTCTGACACGAATGCGGCCATCATGGTACCACAAATTAAAGCGGGATTCGTCAGAAAACACGACATGCTGCCAATCAGCACGCCAGTCTCTATGCTGATTGGCCCATTGTAGCCGCAGGCGGCGATGGTCGTGCGTTAGGGGGATCCTGTATAAAGGAGTCCGTGCGCGCAGTCCACACTGCAGCAGACGTCTACGAATTGATGAAGCACACAATGAAACACCTGTAGCTATTGACCACAGTGCTGCCAATTGTCTAGAGGAAGCTGTACGGTCCGTCCGCGCCATGCGGACCAGGTGTCTATCATCGCGAGCTGACGTCACATTTCGGGGTCCACTCCCGGATTTCCGAGTTGTCCGACACTCGTCCGTCCACTGCTTCCAAACGCGCATCACTGTGCTGCTGTTACGCTGCACACGAGAGGCTACTGCACGATACGACAATCCAGCTTCACGATGGCCGATGATTCTCCCTCGTTCAAACTCTGTAAGTTGTTCAAATCTCGCTCTCTTTCGTCGACGAGGCATAAGTACAGATTGAGTTAACGTTTACCACTAGCAGATAACCACCGATAACCATACACGCCTCGCTACAGCCGTCTATTTATTCGGATCCATCAGCCGTTCAGAGGGCGCTGCTCAGCATACGCATGCGCTACGGATTTGCAATTCTAATCATTTGCATATCATGCGCTACTTTGCATTTCCTGAAAATTTCAGCTCACTCGCGTAAGTCCTTCATGGTGTTGCAATTTTCACAAACGTGAGTGTACATTAAGTACTAAAATTTTCTACACGAATAAATTATGAATATATCTTTTCAGCATCGGTTCTGATATAGCTTGAATCCCTCGCAAAAAGGTATTTATTCTGAACCTGATTATATCGCAAGTGCTAATTTGCATACGGAATATCCTTCTTGTTAGTTCAGATTAGTTCAGATATGGAGTTTGAGTTTTCTCACTGCTTTATGTGTATTAAATTTCACCTTGAAAATGAAAATAAGCTAGCTTCTTAATAAAAACGAACTTTTGTTCCTGGATCGATGTTAGACAACACTCAATTAAAACAAACGTTGCTTTATAAATAGTATAAGGTTCCTGTACAGTAGTGACTTTGGCTACTACAACTTGGATTTACATCTTAATTTAAATTATTTTGGAAGTTTTATTTAAAATAACCAAATATTTTTTGTTAAGTCTTTTCTTTTTTCACCAGAATTCACTTTACGTAAAGTTATGTAAAGAAAGAGCATTTCGGCCTTTTAGCAAAGAGCAGTGTCTGTTAAGTACTATTAGGTTTCAGCTTCTGAGAACTAGCTCAGTTTACCAACTGCTTGATTCCACCGCTGCAGGTCCTGCTTAAACGCACGTAAATCCTCAGTATTTGTTTCGCGATTAAGCTAGCTAAATCATATCGTCACGTGCTTTTAAAATCCTTAACTAATTTGTATTCTGGTTAAAGCCAATGAAAATATAGGATTATAAGAAAGCATCAGCGTAAAATTAACAGATTATTTTAAATAAAATATTGAAATTTCTTCTGGTTGACTAAGTTGCAAATGCTATTTAAAACTTTAAACGAGATGTTATACCCAGTTAAAATCGTAAAATTTACGCTTCTTAAATAAGCTGAGATTTTGTGATGGAATTTAAAAATGAACACAATATATTAAAAAGCAACATTGTGCTTGCAAATAGGTCTTGTAAATCTCATCTGAAGCAAAATTCTAAATCTGAAACTGCCAACATTTTTAAGTTTGATTGTTGTAGTAAAAGGCATACCAAAGAAAACTATGTCCATTGAATTCACTCATGTACTTTCCATTTTCTTCATCCAGTTTTTGTTTTAGAATCAAAACTAAAGTTATATAAAGAGAGAACTTTTCAGCGTTTTTGTAATTACTTATATACACTGGAGATTAATAACAATTTTTAAGAGAGAAACGTTTATTGAAATCCTTCATGGTTTCTTAAATCTACAGAATATGTTCATAAAAATATACCAAAGCTTATTTAATCATGATGATGGAAAATTCTACTATAGTATGAGAGCTTCCTGTAGCTTTATTCAGAGAAACTGCTGATTGTTTTAACAGCAAACAACAAAACATCATTGAGATGTCTTAAAATTTATATTTTTAAAATATTATTCACACATATTTGTACCTGTTTCTTCTTCAAATATATTTATGCCTCCTTGTTTTTACCTGTATATTAATGTGCGCTCCATGTTGTTTCACTCATTTGTTTTCATAAGTAATATGTGCACCTGTATAAAAAGTTTCATCAGTTCATTTTGAGAAAGCAGTAAGATGCAGTATCTTTCGCAGTGCATCTATAATAATTGGGTAATTTAAGAAAACTCAAAGGTAAACAAATCAGGACGAAAACATCATTATTTGTGAATCTTAAAATTACAGGAAGAAGGTTAAAAGAAATCTATGACTGCATGCACAAACGGACGTAACTGATAAAGTTTCAGCCTTATAAGGGGAAAATTATGAAAAAAAAATATGAAAACTAATTGGACGTTTAGATAGATTAAGCATACGTTTTCTTGTTGCAAGCTTTCGTGTGTGAGTCATATAGACAACGAAGAAAAAAATTATATTTCCCTAAACTGCCGCTAAAGAAACCAATGAATTTTGCCGTGAATGAGATATAGTCTTCATATTTCTGTTTTTCGGAGCTTAAGAAAAATATAACTATTAGATAATTTCTGAGTGATAGAAGTTAGGAACCGAACTGATATTAAAATGCTAATTTTACTCGATTTCACCAAAGTTTATCCATTGAATAATCGAAAGCGTGTTCGATTTATCGCGGCTTTCCAAAGTAAATGTATATTACGAAGCTGAAAAATGCATACCGAGTACCCATGTGGGAAATGAATGTCAGCATAATATTCCGTCACGCAGTGTGGTTGCATGACCTTGAATTTCGTACGGTTCCTGAATCGCTGTATTATTCAAACGCATTGATGTCTCAAGGATGAAATGTATGTAATTAAAAAGTTGAAATATACTCTTTAACCTCGTTTGGTATTCAGACAACTGTGGGGCTCAGTCTGCGAACTGGTAAATGTGTGTGCAATAAGCCCTGAATGCGTGGCCGAGTAATCTGCTTAGGGTCAAGGGCTGTCCTTTTGCAATTTACGAGAGATCATGGTACTGAGAAGCAAATGAAATAAGTCCGATTCTTTAATTTTGTTACCACCAAGTTCTGCATATAAAAACCCCCTTTTTTCTTTTCCCTTATCTTTTATACGCATGACTTAATACTGAAAGCCAATAATATGCTGTTATTAAGCATCGTCGTCATCTGCGTGAGCAGTTAAGGGGCCAGGAGAATAAAATATATATTTTGAATATGTTTCTGCTTGCTTCGTATTATATATGACGGAATTAATAATATCAGCTAACTGAAATAATATTACGATTAACTATTAGCAATATATAAAAACAATGTAAACTTAAAGGATGCAAGCTGTGGGTGTGTACATACTTTATAATAATATGCAAATAATATCAATTTCTATGTTGTTCAAAAATATTTTTAAGTTACACTATGTATTAATTTACACAGTTTATATAGTAAAATTTGCAGCCAATTCCAGTCCTCTTATACGTTAATAGTGCATTTTGATACATTTATTTTACAATACTAGGTTTCTCAGCTGTAGAACTTGGCATTATTCCTTGAGTGTAAGTCAACAAATTGTTAAATATCTGGAGAATTTTTATCATGCTACAGTTCCCGAGTTTCAAACAATAGTTGAAACTATGGAATATTCACAAAACAGTTTAAACAAAAGGTTTAATTTTCGCCGAGCTTTTGCAAGTATATAATTACTGTTGTACTGAGTTGCAGCTCAGACACTTGTTATTGACGTATTTTACATTTAAGCCGTTAAAACTTCAATTGTGGGACTAGTTTAGAGGGTGGCCTTTTATCTTGTTTTACAAAACCCTGACAATATATTTTCTAATGAACTATATCATTGTTAGCATTTATATGAATAAAGAAATGATTCAAAGGTGGAATATAAAGGTAAACAGAGATTTTAAACAATTCACCTATGTTTCAGAGAAAATATGTGAGGTTAGGTTATTTGAATATGGCAAAGTACACAGTGATTATTTGCCTAAAGGGGAGGATGCCTTCGAGGAGTACATTCTAATGGAAACTGGCTCTACACATTACACATTGAGAAAACCACGAAAACCGACAGTGCAGGTAGCGTTTCACCTGGAAACCACCAGTATTTAGCAATATTTAACTACTCGGTCACTGGGACTTTCACATCAAATAAATCAAGTAAGTGAAAAAGGCCAAAGAAAGAATTTTGTAACTAATCCTCTTCAAGTCTGAAAAAACTCGCAAAGTTTTATATAAGATAGTTTTATATTACGATAAAGAACATGTGGGAGATTTTCAGGTATAGTTTCTTTCTGCTCTAATTAGATTTTGTTTATCTAATTAGGTTTCGTTTTGAACATTCTCTGATAAATAGGAATAACGCAACGTAGGTGAATGTGCAATACCAAGTTTAGAAAGTCAAACAGAACTTTTTTCTGCAGTAGCAGATGTGTAAATGACACTAAAAGAAACACGTGCTTATAACAGACTAATAGTAGAAGGTCTGAGATGCTGTCTGGCGAAATGGTAAGAAAGGAAACCCTTAACGCAATATATTCTAAACTACCATTCTCGTTTCCTGTTATGTCCACGGAAAACCATCGAAACTTCTGTGCTCTCACAGAAGCACATGTTTATTTATGTCTTATTTTTACAGTTCTAGTTGAAGAAAATGATTCTCTTTGACCTCTGACTTCCAGAGACAATAATACTGCGCATTTTACTTAGTTTATGCCAGTTCATTTTCCTTGCTTTCTTTAATGCTTAATTCATTAAGCGTGTTTTTTTTCGCAACTCTTAGATATTTCTGTAGCATCCGAATAAAGAACTACGAATGTGTCTTAAAAGTTAGTTACGTGTCAGCCTACCACTTGTAACAGTTTATTCACACTACGCATCGTAAGTGACATCTGACATCAAGTATATCATAAAACGATTCCAGATAAATATCCTAAGTGGCAGAAGCATGAATGAGTTACTATGCAAAGACAATGGGTTAAGGCTCAAGTTTTGAGGCACCGAAGTAGTCGAGGCTCAAGGTCTGGACTACTTCTTGAGGTGAATCCTTTAATGCTGAAAATAGATCTACTTGAGGCCAACAGATCAATCAAAGTGAATGTCGACATTTTCTGTCAGGATGTCTCGTCACCAGCTTAAGATGCTACGCCTGTTTTAGCGGCAAAATTAAGAAATATACGTGTTTTGTTCTTTTCTCTATTTATTGTGTAAAATATGAAACCCTGAATCGTTTTGCTTGCAGCAACATTTGCTGACTGCAAACAACTGTCGAAAGCATTTTTGACGATTGCAAATATCAGAATTTTGAAGTTCGTGTTCAAGGTCGAATTGCATGAGATTCTAATACTCGCAAGGTTGCCCTACCGTGATTAGTTACGGCTTTAATCTTTGCTAGTGTGAGCATTCTCATAGTATTTATGACTTACGTAGCGAAAACTATGATGCCTTGGCAGGAGCGTGAACATACTGTTAAAGTACATATGTTTATCGTGCAACTGTAAGCAGACGAGGGAACTCAAAAATACCTATTTATTTAACCAAGCTTCAATAACTCATAATTTTTTAAATCAGCAATTTTTTTAATGAGCAATTCCTTCAGTTTGAAGAACTAAAATGGAATTTGGAGGACCAACACAACTAGCATCTCCTTGATTACTCGTCACTTAAAAAAAGGGTTTTAGTAAGAATTGAAAAGCTGTTACAATTTTGATTATTTAACACATGTTTCAATAAAGATTTTTATAAAATGCTTCCTTCGATTATCATTATGGAATTTCACAATTTTCAGTGGCGTTATCTTGTAATAAATGATGAAAAATATTATAATGGCCATAAAGTTGGAATACTGGAAATTGATTACAGCAGCACCTTGAATGTTTTAGAGTCTTGATGCATACTAGTAGTTAAAACTGGGATTCTGCATTCAAAACCTCGGAAAATAAAGAAAAATAAAGGGGCGCAAAAATATGCAGATGATTTTCTTTTGCAACTGCACAGTTTTTAACTTACTTACTTCCTTCAAAATGAAACCTTACAACCTCGAAGTCTCTTTTAAATTATTATCACAACTAAATGTCTAGAATTTTTTAAGTTGTTATCGTAATTAAAGACAAGACTTACTTGTGCTGCATTTTGAGAGTCTAACAGCCTGAAATATTGTAGAAAACACATTTGAAGTGAAAATTAATTGGAAAATGGGGGAAAAAGTTCATTTTTAGTATATCTTCAGGAAGAGTACGAGTGCACTTTGCAGAAACTGTAGAAACTGAAATGAAATCTAACTGCCATATGCAATAATTTACACTTTAATCTCCTTACTTTCAATGTCACTTTTCTACAGCTCACCGTTCAAGGAGAAGTTTTTAACAAAATTCAAATTTTATATAACTTTGTAATAATATACACAGAAAGTTAAAAATATTAGCGAAATTTAACACGTTAAATTAAAATTTTTATTGCGGCAAAATATTGGAGAGCTGTTTGCTTTGAAATGGAAGCTTTTCATGAAGGACTTACTAAGAAAAACTGGGCATATTAACTTTACGTATGGAAAAATCAAAAAGCTTCGTAAACCAACCAGCTTATTCATTTGTTGGGAATCAAACCAGGCGCCGCTTCCGAGCACCAGCGAATTATCACGCGCAGAATCGTGATAAAAACAACTATTCCTCACCGGGGTTTGAACCATGGATCTTCCAGCTGCTGGCTGGATATGCTTCTTCTTACACCGCGAGAGTAGGTATGAGTGGGAGGAAGGAGAGAATGCGGTAATTTCTTATATATGTATCACATTATTTTTTTTAATTTAAAGAACTTGATTGTTCACAGATTCTTCTTATAAGGTATTTATTTCTCCCACCTTCTTCGCATGCCTTCGTGGTGTAGTGGTCAGTACACTTGACGCGTAACCGAGAGGTCCATGATTCGATTCCCGTCGAAGGCGTTGCTTATTTTTCAATACTCATGATTCAAAAAAGCCTAATGTCTCTACAAGTGGCGCCCGAACTGAAAAGGTGGTGGATGAAGACTCTTCATCACCGGGATTTGGCGATTGGGTCCCCTAATCCCCAGTCGTCTTTTAAAAGGGGGAGTATATAAGGTATTTCTCCAGCCTTCTTCGCATGCCTTAGTTGTGTAGTGGTCAGCACACTCGACACGTAACCGAGAGGTCCGTGGTTCGATTCCCGGCGAAGGCGTTGCTCATTTTTCAATACTGCTTCAAAAAAAACTTAATGTCTCTACATTCTTACTTAACGCAAATAGAAAATAGTTTCCTTGAAAGATTCTTCCCAAATAAATACCCGTAAAGCAAACTGCCCTCTAACGCTTTGTGACAATGAAATTATCTAATCTATCAAGAATAAATATTCATTTCTTTATAAAAAACTTATATTATAAAACTTTCGTTACATTACTCATTCCGTTACAAAAACTTCCTTCTGTAATTTTCGACTGAATAGTTTTATAATTATTTTATGAATAAAATAATGGACTTTTTGACGAACTATTGTATCAATATATGCCGTTATGCAATTTACACTTATTGATTTTTTGCAGTAAAATTTAGAAATTTCATGAAATATTCACATGGAACTTACTTTGACTTCTTACATTTCTTGCAGTCCTAATATCTTACAATAAAGTAAGATTATTTCGGAACAGGCAATGACTTATTGTTATAGTATTCATTGCATTTATAGTATTCATAGCCTTTGATTGCAAGTGAATCCTTAGTTCTGTTCATGCATTTTTTTAATAATTATTTCTGCCGTGATAATTTCGACGACCTCCGAAGAACTTCTCGCCGAAACTATCTATTAAAAACTATTTTCATCAAAAGTAACTACTACCTGATCGCTGTATCTCAGGTATCTTACCGGTTACTTTAATCATATTTCGCAATAAATAACTCAAATAACGTAACAATCTTATCCACGAAAATTAGTGCTCAGTCTAAGTTTGAATCCTTGGTGGTCACGAAGCAATTGGACGAGAACATGTGATAGAATCCAGTTGAAATATCACGAGCGTGACTACAACGAAAAGCTAGTTTCACGATCACGATTATGGAGCATCGATTTATATACATATAAAAGAAAGCACTGAGGAGAAAAGATTTGCCAAGAAAATACTTTTATAAAAATCTTACTATGCCTGAAGAGAGCAGTCAAATCATTTTTGTTTTGTAATTGTCATTACCCTACTTGTTAACCTTTAATAACTTCAGAGGCTTAGAATAAGTCTACTGTACGAAGATAAGATCTTACCAGATGCTTTAGGTTCATTATTTGCAGCTTGTTCCAAAACGTAGTATAATATGCTAGATGCTCTTGTACAAAACAGAATAATAATTCGCTTATCTCATGCACTTGCCCCGATTGGGTTCGGTCTCAGGAGAAGGGTCTGGATACATGGTTGGTTTCCTCCCATGTGTAATATGAATAAGAGTGAGTTCCCCGAAGAAAGTCATCCACGAAAACTAGGTTATTTGAATATGTTAAAGTATACTAGGGCAATTTATCTAAGGGAAGCGATGACTTTGTGGAGGATTTCTTAAGTAAACTGGCTCATACTATTTACGTCACACATGGGGTAAATGATGAAAAGCAATCAGGTAACCAGCCCCATCGCTTGGTTTTGAGCCCCGTTCAAATTACGAGCATTCTGACCTTAAGCACTCGGCTACTAATGGGGTCCTTCCAAGAAGGGTCCCCAGCAGTGTAGCTAAACGTGAGAGCTGTGAAGGTGTTGCAATCCTATGGTGCAACGATGAAAGTGCCAAATAACGATCCTCATTCGTCGTTGTGGTTTGGTTCTTCATCGACCTTGTCGAGGTCCTCTCGATATGGATTTAGTGTTGTGAAACTATTTTTGCACGTTGCAGACGACAATCGGCGTTACATTGAGTTCTGAAGCGGTTCTTATGGCGTTCCTGACTCCAATCTTATTGCAATTCTCTATCTCATTCTGTTATCCATACGTTCGTGGCTACCCATTTTACCTTATGCCTTATAACATTTACCCAACTCTTGCGAGGAAAACGTTGAATGTCGAGGAGTACGAGAAAACAAATACCTCATATGCTTATATTCCCTCTACAATCACAGTTTCTCCGTTTATATCCATTCTACATTCACAGCTCCGGAAATGCGCACGTGTACGCTTACGTACTGGACTTTGAATGCCTTCATAATAGTACCTTTGACTAAATACGTTTCGTAAAAAGAGAAATGATTTGCAAATTCTCTTAATTTTGCACCCGAGAGTATTTAATTGAATTATAGTTTAATAGCTTCGTCTAGTTCGTTTCTTTAATATTTAGTTGAATAATAATTTAATAACTTCGTCTAACAGTAGCATTGATGACGGAATAGGATGGTGAATTTACTAGAGCATACACTGAGAAAACCATAATATGTCAAGTGCAAGTTAAATATATTCTGCATTATTTAACACAAGAGAATTGTAAAGTCAATAAAAATAATCCATTGATAAGAGTGATTAATGCTGAGATGAAGGGATGCGTGTAACTCAGAAGATGATTCCAAATATAAAACCAGGTGAAATATCATACATGAAATGCGTTAAAATACATAGTATGTCTAACAAATTGCTTTTAAACCAGTTCAGGCTAAATGATGAAAACCAGAATCTTTTAAATACTGAAATAAATTTAAATTTTCCTCTTTTCCCTAACGGTGAAGAGCTAAATGACGGTCATTGAAATACTTCGGACTATATCTGTTAAAATATGGGCGCTGTATTAAAATGTGAAGCCCTGATAGAAGACATTGAAGGTTATATGAAATGATGTTAGATAAGGCTCTGGGAATTCAGAGAAATGTTGACATATCTGCTAGCCATTCTTGCTAGGTTTATTTTAGCTAACACATTATTTTTACATTATTTCTTTTCTATACTTATATTTCCTCCATCAGCCTCAAAAGAATGCAAATTAAGTTGAGCTTAAATAACGATCAAAACTGTGGTTTGAGAGAGTACTGTTCAAACCAGCGAAGAAAATTATTTAGCTTCAAATTCCACCTACAGCCGAGATATGCATTTGTGGAGTGAATTTTGCTACTGATACCGCGCAGGGCTGAGATCTGTTAGCTGTAGCTGATTTATTTAGTCGTTGAAAGTTTCCTACTGTGCTGCGCTGTTTAAATACTTGAGTTACTGAAGCAGCGTTGGTTTCCATTTGTTAAATTTTACTTTTGTTACAATGCATAGATTTTAATAAACCTTTTAGCTGAGTTTTACGTCTTGCCGATGTTACTGAAGTTTAGGCTTCTTTTCAGTGTAAGACAAAAAATTCATTAGAAAAGGAGAGGATAAGCAGTTATAGTTAATTTAGAAGTCAAACAACAAAAATCAGAGTTATATTTTCAAATTTTCACAGCGCTGACCTGTCAAAAATAAAAACTGCGATCAAATCTTCACAAATCCTTTCAAGCAACTTAAAACATTCGCTTATCCCATCTGTTGCGAAATGTGCCAGATTATATGCTCTTCCCAAAATTCATAAAAGTGGTATTCCTTTCCGCCCTATTGTATCAAGTTTAGGTACTGTCTCGTATCCGTTAGCTAAATATTTAGTTTCTAAATTTTCAACTTTATTAGACAATAATATTTACACCATAAAAAATTCAATAGAGTTTGTAAAGAAGGTTAAAAACATTTCTCCTAGAAATTTACTCATGGTTTCTTTTGATGTAAAATCATTATTCACCAATGCTCCAGTGGAGGGTGCATTAAGATGTCTAGAAACCAGACTTCGCAAATTTCATTTCTCTTGCATCGAAATTGATGAGCTTTCACTCAGCTCTGTTTGAAACAAACGCATTTTGTTTTCCAAAATAAATATTACAAGCAAACTGAGGGATTAGCCATGGGAAGCCCTCTCAGTCTCATCCTAGCTGATATCTACATGCATTATTATGAATCAAAATTGTTTGAAACTTTGAACTGCCCGGTATGGTTCCGCTACGTAGACGATACTTTTACCCTCTTTGGAGGTAATAAACATGATTTAAATAAAGTTCTTTCAACAATAAATTCCATTGATCCTGCTATTCAGTTCAATTTTGAACTTGAGACTTGCAATTCTCTTCCTTTTCTCGACATTCTGGTCACTCGTAACACATCCAACTTCAGTACTACGGTTTACCATAAACCTTCATCGGTTTGCCTTCCACCACACTTCAAATCATGTCATCCGGTAAACAAAAGTTAGCTTCATTTTATTCCTATGTTCCTATGTTTTCCTTGCTCTTCAAGTTTGCTCCTCCAAACTATCCCTTGCCGAAGAACTAAATTATTCTAAAGCAATAGCTATTGAGAGGGGCTTTTCACCCAACATTATTAATCAAGCAGTTAAAAAATTCTCATCTCAACACACCAAAAGGCAGACTCTTGTTTTAGAAGATTATAAAAATTCTGTTGTCATCTCTTCTTTCCATCAATTAGCTATAAAGTTGCACGTATTTTACAGAAATTTAACTTTTGGGTTGTTTGTTCTCGCATCCGAGTTCCATACTCAAGGACCCCATTCCGGATATGAATTCTTGGGGTATTTACAAGATTCCTTGCCAGTGTGGTTTAATTTACATAGGCCAAACTAAGAGAGCCTTAAAACTTCGCGTTAAGGAACATGAGACATATGTTAGAAAAAAGGCAACACAGATGTCTTCTGTTGCCGAAATTCAGACTTGATTGTTGGTCCGAAAGTCACACTTTCAATTTTTCTGCTGCGAAAATTATTCAAAAAACATCTTCTATTGGTGAACTGGATTTAATAGAGGCATTTCACATTCAAAAAAATCTTTCTGTTCTAGTTAACGACCCTAATTTCAATCCATCTTTGTCTTCAGCCTTTAAAGAAATTACATTTTAGTTGTGTTTTCATCAACACATGGCGCCAGTAGCTTGTCTCCTGTCCAGGCTTTCTTATCTTATCTTATCTAATCATTATATCTTATCTCGTTCAATTACGCTTTTGCAGCTGAGGATGGTGGTTGGGTAAAACCATCGAAACTAGTCCTGTGAAAATTTGAAAATATAACGCTGATTTTTGTTGTTTGACTTCTAAATTAATATTTGTTCGGCCTGTTATTATATCTTAATTATAGAAGCCCCAAACAGGCTTACTTTTTGCCTTTTTCCCCCCATTGTAGTTAGTTAGCTAATTAGATTCGATCTTGTATTTTCAACTCTTTTAATTATAACATTGATCAGTTTGGTAAAGAAAGAAATTATACTTTTCAGTATTTATTTACTTACTGTCTGCATATCAAGGTTGTTCATTAAAAAAAGATTTGAGTAATTGTTGTAGGCAGTTCTTGCTTTTCTCTTTCTTCCAAATTTTGTTTTGTTGTTCTTTCTATAATTCATGAAATTTTTAACCAATGCATAGCTAAAAACTATAACAGCAGCTTATTAGATTCTTGCGATCAACACGAAATTTAAAAAAAAAATAAGTATCCTAGCCAAGCTCTCGCATATTTAGATATTCAAAACTTACACCTTAAGCTTTTCTGCTTTATGAACTTAGCTCTTCTGAAATTTTTTCAAGTGGAGATCTATTTTTTAAAATTAGAATGCTCTGCAGACCTATTGTCTCCTTCGAAAGCAATTTTGTTAGTATATAGTGCTGCTAACTAGTAGACTTATATTTTCAAAATAAATTAATTAAAGTTCATTTAATTTTATATTAGTATTAATCAAACTGATAGAAGAAAAGTTACATTTGTTTTTACTAATTCAAGGCTATTACAGCTTGGGTAATCTTTATGTTACAAACTAACAGTTAAATAAATGTTGATACTCACATTAATGACATAGATGAGCCCGCGGATTCTTGCACGACTCTCCTATTTTTGGATGTATGCTGGTAAGGTTGTTACTTCTGAGATCGGCGCATGCATCAACTCGATTTTGGTCCTTTGTTTTTATTTTAATTAGTGAAAAAATCCTTTCTTCCGTAGATGCTCAGAAATAAACTAAATTATAATTTTTAAAACATCATTGTACAGTTCACTTTAATCTGTTTGCGTTGTTAATTGTGTCCAGAAGTTAACCTTACTGTTTACCTGTTTGCGCTGTTGATGAGATTAAGAAATTAACCATACTTTCTGCTTCGAATTTCATTTTAAGTCCAGTGTCATTAAAGAAGTTCAGATAACTGTTCTCTTTCATTCAATAACAGATTGTTGTTTTCAAAATCGCAATGAAAAGGATGAAAACCCATGGAAATACGTTATACGCTAATGTTTGTGAACATTGCAACACCATGAAGCAATTATTCAAATTGAAAACCAAACTTACAGGAAATGTAATCACATTCAAATGATTAGAATTACAAATTGATTGAACATGCATGCATGGAATGAGAACCGACCGCTTGTTTCATGTATATAAAGACCTGCAAAGTAGAGTTTATCGCCCTGTGTCTTCGATGAACGTTTAATTAGTGGTCAATATTCCTCGTCAACAATCTCATCCTCGGAGGCTGCCATACCAACAATTAACGAAGTTCGAACGAGGCCCTATCGTTGAGAGTGTGAACTTTCGTATCGAGCAATCGCAGCCCGCGTGCAGCAAAATTCCATAACAGTGATGCGTGTTGGAAGAAATGGACAGAGAAGAACCAAACAAAGCGAAATCCTGGCAGTAGGACATGCAATAGGCACAACGGCACGGGACGACAGACACCTCTCCGTATGGCTGTGACGGATCGTACTGCGTCTTCTTGAGTGTTAGCACAGCGTTGGAGCAAGACGACAAGTGTTGTGTTGTCTAGCTCCACAATTTGTCGCAGTCTGCTGCATCATGAATTGTGTACAAGGTTCCTCTTCGCAGGATTTCCCTTTCGCTGAACCACAGAAGCCTCTGATTTAATGGGCACGGCAACACAGTGCGTGACGTGCCCTGTGGCAACAAGTGTTTTCTCCGATGAATCTCGCTACAATATGGAGTCCAATGATGGTTTGGGATTTCATCAGTCGGCGACTCGCTCGTACAGCTAATGGGGCACACACTAAGACTGAACGTAGGAATCATTTCGAAGCCATATGGAATGACATTCCTCAGGATTACATCCAAACCCTGTTTGATTCAATGCCAGGACGCACAGTCTGTATATAATCTCTCATCGCTCAGCGTGGCAGACACACAAAGTATTGATTTCCGACGTTCGTTTTGCTTTTGTCTTGTAAATTTGATCGTTTATTTGTACACTGTCACTAATATGTGGAATAAATTTCATTCATTTACGACAATTCCTTCATTGTGTTGCATTTTTTACAAACATTAGTGCATTTTCCATTTGGAAAATAAGTTTCAGATTGTGACCTCAGAGTTTCAAGATGCAAACAATTCTTTTTTAATCATTTAAAATAAATAAAAGAGACCATAATTGTTTTTATTATATTGTTTAAAGGCTTGTAAATTATGCATAGCAAAAGATAAACTGAAAAATGTCCGTCTTTGAGCTGTTCAATAAGCTGCGGCTTTGTGTCATGTGCTTTATCTTTGAAATTCTCCGGTACAGTATAATAGTGCAGTTCAAGGTTAACAGAAGAGCAAATAATGCAGTTATTTGACATATTTCGCAAAGCAACTGTTACGGAGCTTAGAAAATAATTTCACAACCTAACCACATTACGCTGAGTAAAAAGTAACAGCGCAATCTAAATTTATTCAGTCGTTAAATGTGTCAAAATCTCATCTCGAGTTAAAATGGCGTGCTACCCAAACCCTATTTCGGACGAATATTTCATACATGAGAACACAATTTTTATGAACTTTCGATTCTGTGTTAAAAATAAACGGCTAGTGCAAAAGCAAAAATTAAATTTATCAAAAAAGAGTCTGTTAGAGTAGGAAGTATTTGATGATGAGTTTTCAAGATTATAAATTAGTTTAACGAAACAATTAAAAAAACAAAGATTTAAATTTCCTAGGTATATATATGTTTAACAAATAAAATTAACTAGCCACTATTTTTAAGAGATATTTCTTCTCAGGAATCAGTTGCATATTGACAGGATAAACTAGTTTACGTAGCGGGAAGCCTTTTAATGTGTCAAAATCAAATTCACCAGTTAAATGGGGGGTTCTTAGCTCGTAAATAATGTGTAAACCAGTAGACATAACAAATTAAACTTGTCGACACAGAAAAATACAAGATTAATGAAGACTGCTGGACTTTGACATCTGAAAACTAGTAGTTATGTTTAGTTTTTGAGCATTTGGCCCAAATATGAATTCTTAAAATTCAAATTTGACTACAGAAGTGCCATGCAAGATCTTGGATTCATCACTTTTCAAAAACTTATTTGGGACTTCTCAGAAATGAGAAAAAAAATCAAGTACAAATTTCTAAGCATATAGTATTTGAAATCATCCGTTTGTTGATGCCTACAGCGGTTTAGTGGTTTCGAGTTTGATAGAAATATTCAGCGTTTCGAATTAGAATATGTAACACCTGTCTTTTTGCCACTTGAATTGTTTTAACGCAAATTTATTCATAAAATTATTTTTAAAGAAATACTGTAGAAAATATAGCCAAATTTCGGTAGCATTACATTTGAATGAAAAGATGTAAATTAATTTCTGCGTCTTTTTTATGTCAAATTTCTAATGTATGTGTTTTACAGAAATCAACACTTTTTTTAATGAAAAACCATAACTTTTTAGAAATGAGAGGTTGTTGCAAGGGCAAATACTACTCACATTTGATAAAAATGTTTTTACGTTTTAACATTTTGAAAGGTAATCAAGATGTTTTAAACTTTTATATTTAACGTGGACGATGCCTAAATAGTGTGCGCTTTGAACGTTTTCCTTGAGAAATATTCTTGCATTTATTTAGTTATTTTTATAGCAGAAAAATTTAAATATTTGGAACAAAATAAAAAATTTGCGCTGCTGAGATTTTTTGCTGCATTGTTTTTCGGATTGGTCCTTTAAAAATATTTCCCGTGAATAAATTTTCATACCGAAAAGACAGGTAAAAATAACATAAAGGATGAAGTTATATATATCCTGGATTTCGAACATTAGACTTTTTCATTCAAACCACAATGCTATTGGGAAATTACTGGAGTCTTCGCCAGAAAGCTGATAGAACTGACTGTAGAAACAACAGACCCACAAAATGTAAAATATTAATTCTATTTTCTCACCTCTGATCAGCATAATACGAATAAAAATACATCGTTTTGTCTGTTTGACTAACAGGAACTGTTGTATGTTCCTACCAGGAACATACAACAGTTTAACTGGCTATAACAACTATACTCCTACTCAAACCTACAATTATCAACTGGGTCGGACAACATAATTTACTAATGTTCTCAGTTACCAAAACCGTACAGAAGTTCTGACTTTAGCTAGACAAGGCAAGACGGCCATGTCTAGCTATCTACAGGCTAAGTCTCTACTACAAGTCATCTCTGTTACGAGTTTTCCCCTCCGTTTAAATTGCTACGCGTGCCATCGACTCTGCATAACCTTCTTGACTGAACGAAACATAAAGGAAAACCGCAATAATAAATCGGAATCGCTAGTTAAACTAAAATAAAATATCACAAGACAGCATGCAGATAAATAGCGTCTCATTTCTCTTAAAATCGATATTTGCATAAGAAAAAGAATACTTAATTGTTTGATTTTTCTATGGAATACTTTGCATATGTAGTAAAGCAAAAAGATTTCCATGTAGACAACCAGCTTTCTAAGCTACTAATCCCAATAAAACTGCCAGTGCTTAGCGATTTTATCCACTAAAGCGTGAGGCAAAATCACCATGCACCTGACATAATGTAATAATACATTCTTAACAATAATTAGCCCACACAACATTTTTGCTATGTGCGCACATTCAGTGTGGAAAAAGGTTTGTGTGCATCTTACCATATAGCTTTCCGTGATGCAGATGAGATAAGTATCTAAGTATGTGGTGTGTGTTATATTTCGAAGAAGCATTAATTAGTCCCCTGTTCTTCGACAGCACCAAAAAGGCGACATTTTGATAATGTATTATTTCCCTTTCATCGGGCACTTAAGGAGAAATTTCTAATTAACTACTTCCATCAAAATATCTCTATGTTCCATATAGCTTATATCTCTACAGTATTGTGAAACAATGTGTCCAAAGACTAGAATCATCTCAAAAGTTCATTTGCCTGTTCTTATGACTCTTAGATTGTTGTCTGTAAAGTTTACTGAAACATTCCGCTTACAGGAACAGTTCCGAAACTTTCCACAGTAAGGGGATGCCATCATTTATTTCTTAGCAGTAGTTCTGCGTTGGACTTGTTTCGTGTGTTTGCGAACATATTCTGACGCTTGGATGCAAGTCTACACATGAGAAGGCAATTTCAGTCTTTATTGTGTTAGTAATACTTTATTATAAGTTTGAGTTGGGTTGTTGCGAATGATATAGCCGATCTGAAGGAAGTATAAAAAGAAAGAAAATGAAATAAATACCTGTTTAATCAAAGTAATTTCCACCATAATCTATGCTTAGTTACCAAAGTGTGACCAAGTCATTTATACACATTTATAAAATGTGTGCTCTGGGAGGGACGAAGTTCTCCATAACCCTTCAAATTAATGCGTCATTTTCAAAACAGTTCTTGTTCAAAAAATAGTCTAAGTGCCAGAAAAAATGGTAATCTGCTGGGGAATTGTCAGAAGAGTGCGGAAAATTAGCTACAATATCGTGTCCAAAATGTGGTCGGGCGTTATTCTGAATCACTAGTACTCCATGTCTATTTACAAGTTCTTGTTACTTAAGGCACAATTTACAGTGTATTTTCTACATGTTTTGTAAAGTATCAAGCTGCATTCATCGTTTCACTTTATGGAATGAACGAATAGTAAGTAAATAACCCGGCAGAAATCGTAATAGATTAAACAACATCTTGTATGGATACAAAGATACCCTTGGAATATTTTCTGGTACTTCTTGCACTCTGAAAAGCGTCTCAGACACTGCGATGGACGTGTATGATTGTCGTACAATATACATTTCTCATTTCCGTTCACAATTTGTTGCTGGTAGTTTTCTTTTTCATTTCCTTCAAAAAAAGTCGTATATCCAGATCCAATGCTTTGCTTTCATTAGTAAAGTTTCTTGTTTTACCTACTATTTTTAAGAATCATAAAACGGTCGAAAAGTGTACACTTGGTATCTAAGTAATCTCTCATACATTTTTTTGCGGACCTGGTACGATTAAATCCGTTAAATCATTCAAATCAATGGAGAAAAAACGATGGCGACGGGCTTTGATTTGTAACCTTAAATTTTCAGATCAATATTTTGAAAACCG
>KK116499.1:701375-711406 GCA_000611955.2 Stegodyphus mimosarum
GAAAACCGACGGCGAGTGGATTTCTAATTAGTTTTTCCTCCTCAAAACGCTTTATTGGTAATTTTTACTACAGCTGTATAGCAGCCTTAAATGGCTGGCCTCCATGACTAAATGGATGCCGATAGTAATCAATGCTTAATGCTTATTCAACTATACATATCCTACAGTTGCATCATTTACATATGACTTTGTCACATGACATAAACGCTTTTATAAAACTCAGAGTTTGCCTTCTTCCGAAACTAATGTCATTCAACGGTCATTTCATTATCAACAACCCAGTAATCATTTTGCCATGCGCACACTCTGGAATTTAGATATACGGGATACTACTTCATTAACACAAGAAAGATGATCAAACAGTTCAATAAAATCGCACAAATTCTTTGTTGACGTTAAGGTCTTCTGTGCCTCGTAAAATAAAGTTATCATGTAGAACTTAAGACTTTGCATTTCACTTTTCAGTTTATGCTACAGAGCTCGTAATTTTAATGCATATTATATTGCAGTTACGAGACATATAATATTGAAAGCGATTCTGATTATTACACAATCGTTTGTTTGATTTACCGGATCATAAAATCAATCAATCTGTTAACAATACATAATTTCACTTAATTATTATTACTTGTTAACATATTGTCATGTAACGTGTTTTAAATATCTAAAGTTTTATTTTTTAGATAGAAGTTTATATTCATTGATAGGTTTATAGAATACAATGTACATTTTCAGTACGCGATTACTGGTTTAATATCATGGCTGCTAAGGGGAATTATTAAGAGAAGTACTTTACAAACTAAGTATTAAAAAAGCAGGGCAATCTATAGATGCCGACGCAGGATCCTTTGACACTTGAGTCAAGAAGATGAGTGGACTTATAGCACAGCGGTGGCACGTTTCAACTGCAAACAAAACAGGTTCAATCTCACAGGAACCAAAAAACTTTTAGTGAAAGCCTCTGTACAAACATTGTAGATATATAAAGGTCAAACGAACCGAGACCATTTCTTTCAAAGTTTGAGTGTTTGCTCTCTAAACACGACAAACTAGGTTCATTTAGTTTCAGTATGAGGTTTTCCGTAGAGAGTTAGAGTTTTTAAATAAATTTTCGTCTTTTATTTCACCTAAATATAGTTTAACTTGGAAACGTAACATTCTAATAGGAGTAAATAGAATTTGTGGTCTCTTATTTATTTACGTTTAAAGATACGTACATAAGAAGCGTTTAAGGTTCCCACAGCAACTGATCTGCATTATGCATTTGAAGCTTATTGACTATTATGACCTTGCTGGCCATTAAAATTGCTAAGCACCATGAAGAAAGCACGCAACAAACTTGACATTTACATGTAAGGTAGATCATTTGCATTTCACGGCATGCACACATTATCCGCAAGAGTAATAATACCTCAAAGCAATATGAAAAGGATGATTGAAATGCCAATCTTTCATTCGGAAATCGTGTTTAGTCAATGCTTTTATGCTGCGGGTCATGTTATGCCTCATGTAAGAAGAAACTCATACCAGCATGTTTCAGAGTTCGATGGCGAGAGAAGTTCGCGTTGGTCGAGATCCCATGATTGCTGTGAAAATGTTTAGTCGATAGTTGCAAGAGATGGGCGCGGAATCTCAACGGCCCTATCTTATTAATGCCCAAAATTAATGACGATTTCTCTGCGTCGATATTAGAAATCGTATTGCAAGGTCAGAAAACTGAGTGTACTGCACAGCCCCAAATATGAACACAAACGATGCGACAAAGTTTGCAGTACTAGGGATTATAAAGCGTACGCCTCTTACTTCGACTTCAATTGACTCTACTGCACAAGAGTCAACGATGCACGTAGTTGCACGAATGATGCGGCGTTTATTTCTGACGAATCCCATTTTTTCTTACAATATCATGCTAGTTGAATACGTACGGAAAGGCGCCAAGGGAAATGAGAGTTGGAAGCTTGAGTTCTTAATCATTATAATGGCCGAGTACCTGGATAGATGGTATGGGGTGTCACTCGTTATACAACCAGTTCATCTCTAATTCGCATATCCAGTACACTAACCAGCCACTGTTGCATTACAGAGGTCTTAACTATTGTGGCTGTGTCATATTTCGGGGTCTCCAAAGTCTCACCTTTCAAAAGGATACTGCGAGACGCTGTTTTGCAGTTCTAAGTGCACAGGGATTTGAATCCTGCCTTGGCTGGCGCATCTCTAAATGTTCCACTGTAAACGACTGGCTAATGGTTGCATACAAAGTTACTGCCGCCAACCATTGCAACAAATGAATTCTGGCATATACTAATTGAAGCCGCATGGACTGCATTATCCCAAAATGACATCCAAAAACGTCTGTTCGGCTCCATGTCCAGCTGTATAGCAGCTGTTATTTTTGCCAGAGATGGATATTCAGGCCGCTGATTTCCGCATGTTTTGTGCTCCAAAATTATCTGAAATTTTAATCATTCCATCCTTCCATTATAATATGGTTATAAAACAAATATAATTCTGCTTATTGCTGTCCACCATGTTATAGTAATTTTAATGGCCAGTGTATAGGTTGTGAAACAATCAATCTATATTGCTTTACTTAGAAATGTTTCTCCTTTTCCACATTTGATCTGCCTTAAATTATTTGTAAACAATATCTCCATAAAAGACTACAAGTTATAAAAGAAATTTTCATTTTAAAGGCGATAATCGCTACTGCCATTGTCAAAATTATTCTTCTTTCATCAATTATTTTATTTTTATATTGTTATTTTGCTTTTGTATTGTAACCTGTATTCAAACGATTAAAGTTCTACAAAAGAAACGAAAGTTTGATTATCAGCATTCCAATGAAATTTTACTAGATTCATAAAAGCAATTTCAGAACTATTTCTTCAGTCTGTGCACGGATCAAGCTCTTTTTTTATTGAATGGTCATCAGTTATCTAGATAATAGATACGCTCACAATTTATTCCCTTAAGAATGTTCATAAAAATCATTTTCGTAGTTTCCTCTTAAGTACAAGTTGATTTTTTTCTTGAACGTCCTCCACAAAGACACCTATTTTAAAGCAGATATCCTTTTACAGCTCTGCAAAAAATTAGTTCATGATATGCTTGAGAATAAGAGGGGATATTAAATAATGCGTTGTTCAATAAAATTTGATACCGTACATACTGGTTAGTTAAAAGGAAGATTCATATTTGATGCTCGTTAGGTTAAGCTTAAATTCGTATACTGGATTCTCTTCGATTACGACCAAAATCAGTATGCTAAATTGTTGTTGTCTTGTCCAAACGTTAGTACATAAAGATCAAATAGGGCCAAAATTATCTAAGACAGCCCAAGCAAAGTTGTAGCTAAGTTGTAGTGAGCGGTACATATTATCATTTCATCGACCTTGAAAGTTGGCAGACATAGAACGTCGAAAGCTGGAGGAGTTCCTGACAGAGATGTGTCAATCCTTCTTGAGGAATTCTAAAGGAACTGACTCTTCTTTATTTAATAAACAATGAGTACTTGACCCGCTTCGTTTTTTTCGATTCGTAAAAAGGCTTTCGTCGATTTTAGCTATTTTTTTAGGTCCTCTGATTGTAGCGGAAGCTCTGTTTAGATTGCTATGAGCATAAGCTTCGTATAGGTAATTGTTCCCATCTATTACTCTTTTGTCAGCTGGCCATATCATTAATATAGAATAACACGCCAAACAAGTATTAATTTTGAAGTCAAACAACAAAAATCAGCGTTATATTTGCAAATTTTCACAGGACTAGTTTCGATGGTTTTACCGAAGCATCATCTTCAGCTGCCAAAGCGTTCTTGTTATTATGTTTCTAATTATTTATAATTATATAAAGTAAATGGCAAATTACATAAAGTAAATACACTTTTGGGTGTATGGCATTAACGTTACTTCAGATTCGAAATATTTTTCCACGGATGAAGAACTCACTGGCAAATAACAAAAAAATTTTAATGTCTCTAAGCAATAAAGATTTCTAAATCTACAATTTGTTATATTTTAAAATGTTTTAAAATTATTATCTATCAAAATGTCGTTCTCATGTGACAAAAAAATTTAGACAGTCTTCCTTCCCTCAATTAATTCCAGACTTCGGAACCATATGCTAAATTAACTTCTTGTTACGCCAACCAGATTTGTCGTATTTTACTTCCATGACATTGTGATATTTTGGGAAAATTTAAATAATTTTTCTTCATGATATTTGATCAGAGAAGGGTCATATTTCATCTTCTGGTGAATACTACTTTTGCTGTTTTTCAAAATAAAATGCATTGTAGATTAGAGACCTTTATGCCTAATACTTGCAACTTAATCACTCAATCAATAATTTTAACACTGACGGGAAATCATATATTTGTGGTCTGCCATATAATGCATTAAGCTGCAAATAAGTACAAATACCATATTGAAAACCACGAGCCTCCATAATGCTTTGAATCAACGTTTAATTCCAATATTATTCATCAAACTTCCTTTATTCCTGTAGCACTGATGCCTGTGTCCTTTGTTGAATCAGATCCAGACTTAAGCTTAGGAAGCAAAACTTCGCAATCAAATTTTAAAAAGCCGCATTTCCTTCAGTTATTCCTTTCAGTCAAAATTGACTAATGAATGACAATAAAATGAATGGCTAATGAATGACTATTTTATTCAAGTGGCTGTGTTATTTTTGACGAAATATTTCTCGTTAAAAAGAAGTTGTTGCCACCTAATTTATGTAATATTTGTATGAATCGCTGAAAGACCTTCCTAAAATTTATTTCGATTTCATTAGAATGCTTGTTTAGAGTAAAACTTAATTTTAGAACAGTTATCTCGTTCTGGAACACACAGCAAACTGCCCTTACACAACTAAATGATAATTTATTCGTAAAGATTACATAAAATAAAATTTATTATTTACAATTTTTTGGCGTTTCGCTTAAAATTAATGAATATAGAATTTGAAAACTAAAAGGGGACATACAAGATGTTTCTTTAAATATTTCACAATGAAATATAAACAAATTTTGAAATCCTGTGCCCCTTTTAGTGACAATATTTGGAGTTAAAAGTACTTGGGCATTTATTTATATTATACCTATCAAGTTTCTATCAACACAAGTGGAGCCAAAAATTAATATCTGCTTAGGAACTTTTATACGTGCAGGCTAGAAATGATCCAAATTTGTATTTTATGCGCAAATTTAATGTACATATGGTCCGTAGTAGGAAAAATAAAAAACAAGCACATGATTCACATCCCTTTTCTTCATTCTCCAGGTTAAAAAACTCGATATTCATGACTACATTAATTTAATTACAACCAAAAGCACAATAATAAAAATTCAACGCCACTTCCTGCCCTAATACTTTGATCCCTTTATTATATTTAACGAAATGATTAAGCTGCGTTAATCAAAAAGGAGCATAAAATTACTTTGAATTGCTAAGAGCAGTGATAGAAATTTTCTTCATGGTGGATCTGTTTAAATACCATGCTTCTTATCTATTATAGTACTTTTACTTTAGTACATTGCACACTAAAATTGTTGGAAAGTTTTCCTAAAGATCAGAAATAAACATGTAGTTATTTTTTACGATAGGAAGGAGAGAATTATCAAATTAAAAGGAAGGTTATGAGGAATCCTACGATTAAAATAAAAATATTACCTTACATATTATAAATGCAATAGGAATAGCAAATTCATGACTACTCAAGTTAAATCAGGCTCAAATAAGTGCAGTGAAAAAACACAGATAGAGTGCACAAATATAAAGGATTTTTAGTAGAACAACTGAACTGTTTTCAAAATACATTTATTGCCTTCTTGGGAGCACTTTTTAAATTTTTCAGATTGGTTGAAATCATTATTCCACCAATATTTGGCATTTCTGATATTCATTTAAAATATCAATTTTAGACAATTTTTGTCAAAGTCTATTTTCTAACAATTTTACATTATATTTAATTTGAATGTTTATTGGTCGACTGGTTGAGACCACTCTGTACTGGGAGTTCGACCAGTTTGATCCTAGAGTTCGATCGTAGGCGAAAGGGCTAGCTGCATGTTTGGTTTCCATAATTTTCCTTACGTGTAGAGTGAATAAAAGCTAGTTTCCCTTAAATCCTGCACCAAGTACCGAAGACATTCCTCCACTTAGACAGACAGACCCTGTGCTCTATGCCACATTTGAAAAACCTAACTGAATGTTTATGAAGAGTTAACGATAATTTTCACGCATGAAAATTTAGTATGCTTCAGAGTTCAATTTTTATTGATATATAGTTAGAAACGGAAATTTATGTACCAAAGATATTTTAAAATAATTTTATTCCTATTTATTATATTAATTTTTCAAAGCACTATTTTAATTGAAGCATGTTACTAAGTATTAATTTTTAACAACAATGGTGATTTTAAAAAAGTTGTTAATACTGTTTTTTAATATGATTTGAAGAATTTTACTCTAAAATCAACCGAAATTACATTTGAAAACCTACTTTGGTGAATGAAAGTAACACAATTATGTGCATTAATCAGATAAATGATATTTTCGCTACTTACTTCCGAGATGTTTTAGAGCTTATTGAATGTATTGCGTTTCATGCATCAAAAAAAGTTCAATCAGTTTCTAAGCTACGTAAATTTAAGGGTTACGTAAGTTAGATAAATATTGCCATGCATCCTTATTTTCAGTCCCATAACCCTCAGCGGTTTTCTTATGTCAATATAAAATTGAATTAATAGAATAAAATAAGTAACTAAGAAAAATATTTACTTTTCCTTAGAGAAATTTCTTCAGCCATTGGCTGATTTCGTTTAATCCATTAGTCGTCTATTAAAGTTCAGTTTGACTAACCTTCTGCTAACAATAAAATGTTTTTGATTTTTCGCCGAAACAACATTCTACATTAATGACCCACCTAGTTGGCAGTTTTTATAAATAAATTCATTAAACTAGCAGATTTTCTCCTTTACTGAATTAATTGTTTAACTTATAAGGTATTTTCTCCTTCTTTCGGCATGCCTTCGGGGTGTAATTGGAAGCATAATCGACGCGTATTCGAGAGGTCCAAGATTTGACTCTCGGCAAGGGCACTTCACATTTTTCACGTCTCTTGCCTTAAAAAAATGACTCTACAAACTGTTTAAAATTTTTAGTTTTTTACTCACTGTGTTTCAAAAATCATATAATTATAATAAAATTAAAATTAAATCAATATGTTCTTGTACATAGCGTTATCTTATTAACAACAAACTTAACTTGAAATAAGATTGATTAATGGGCCCATTTAAAAGTGATAACTGTTCTTAAATTGAGCAAACGTAGCAAAACAAGCAATACTTTAGTATCTTCTTCGTTGCATTTTTTAAGTATTTATGTATAATTAATATGAAATAAATGTATTGACAGTATTCTGCTACATATTATTTAAAGATATATAGGTCATCCGTATATTAGTCAATATGCTTATATTTGTGCATAAAACGATTCTTCTTTTTAAAAGCAATATTTTTTTGCTTCGCAAATGTGTTAAAGCAATAGAAAAATTAATTATTACAATAAAAAATAACGTCATTTACTGTTAATTTTCTGCTGTAGTATTGACATTTCAACGTTTTTCCTTCTAAACAGGGTCGGCATATTTCCTGTTAGTTTGAAACAAAGGCATTTAGTTGGCATTTTAAAATAAGTTATTTGACCATTGTTTAACGTTAGTAATTTTAAACTCAAAATCGCTTGATAGAAATTCTTCAAAAAAGGAAACCTAAATATGTTTCGAAACGAAGAGTGTAAGCTCAAAAAAAAAATACCAGACAATTTTAGGAAATATAAAATGTAATTTTAACACAGAAAACTATTGAAAATATTGCTGTATCATTTACGTTGTAGACAGTATTAGCCTTTCAAACGTGAGAAAGGAATCCTCCCAGTATTCGAATCACGGATCTTCTTTTTGCTAGCTGAACTTAGTAAACAGTTACATCGTGGGAACACGTAGGGCAATGCGGCAATTCCTTGCATTCTGTCTCGCTTAAAGAGCTATAAGACCCAGTCTATCAGATCCAACTGAAGACAAATAATCTCATACTACGTTTGAATTCGGGTTCTGCTATACAAAAAATTAGGCTATTTTGGAAACAGAAATGCGAAAAATCAACTGCAGTTGATAAGTGGACGGAAAGCGATGACACCACCATTCTACCGAGAAGTATCGTCTCGCATCCCCGCATATCTAGCATTAGGAGATACATCAAATAACATTGTAAAGTATTGCAGCCGTTGTGTCTCAGGACATGATTACACAATTTACATAATTATTACATAATTTCAGATACTCAGAATACTTTATAGAAGGACGTAAATCTTTACAATAATACACATTACAAATGCACGTTACAAAACAAGTATTTTACTAACCTTACATTATACAAAAGTACATTTCGGTATATTTAGTTACAGTAGTACAGAAAGCTAAACTTCAAGAAAGAAATTAAGTGAATATTAATTCTAACCTTAGGCATTGTTTATGTCTTTAAAAAAAAAGAAAGAAAGAAATCATGTAACGAAACATAGGGTGGCTCCAAATTTTGCAAATTTATTGATAATTTTGGTAATACTTGCCACCAGACGACGTTCTTTTATCACAAACTTGCAGTGGGCTAGCGCATTGTTTCTGGGTACTTTAAGGTGGTGTTGCTTGGTAAGTGGGCAGATGGTGGTAAGATAATGAATGGTCTTGGGTATAATTTCTTCATAGACAACATAGGCTGGTGTTGTTGATGCCGTGTCTATTAAAAAACTCGAGAAAGGGGCCGTGTCCTGTAATAAATCATGTTAATTGTGGGTAAGTGGTATTTCGTTTGTCATTTACCACTTGTGTGATTCACACAGCAGTAGCGCATACATACTCGTAATATGTGCTACAGCCTTGTTCACATTCATCCCATTCTGTTTGCCATTTGATTTGTGCCTTGTGTTTCAGTTGTTTCTTTAAGTACAATGCAATAAAATAACGTTATGTGATGGCAAGTATTGCCAAAATTATTAGCAAAGAAACAACAACTTGGCCAAAGTGCTTATTGTGGATAACGAATATTTCCCGATGTTGCCTGCTAGGATAATCTGTCAGGAATTTCTTTGCCTCTAAGCCCAGCATGAGCTTTCACCCATTAGAGTCTGATGTTATGATGTTGATGCCTCCGTTAAGTTTCTCTGGATTTTCGTAATTATTGGAGATGTCTGTTGTTGTTTAAGTATGATCAGAAGTAATGACATGCTTGCCAGTGTGGATAACGGTATTCTGTAGGTTTCCCTGAGTGATGCATTGGATAGCTCTCGCAATAGCTATTGCTTCTGCCTGAAATACCATGCAGTTATCGCTTGGTCGCTGCTTCTATTGGTGTAAGGTTTCTTGCGGGAATCTATCATGGGTATTTCAGCTGGTGGCAAGACATGATAAGCACTTACACGACAAAATACTATAATTTTTTATTGAATCCTGGGAAGATGTATTAATTACTTTCAATTTGTTAGCAGCTGCCGTTTAGCTGTCAGCTGTAATATCTGAATAAGTTTTATTAATTTATCCACTTTAGTTGAACTGCTTTATCCTGTTCGAGAACTTTAAATAAGATTTAAATTTAAGAGTTATTTAAAGTTCGTTAAATATCAGTAATCTATTTCAAAGGTTACTTAATAAGATATCCGAATTACTGAAACGTAATATTGAAAAATTCAAAACATTTTTATTCAAAAATTTATACTGTGAGTTCGATACTAAATATTTTTCTTCTTCAAACCCTGTATTAGAACTTGCCGCACCCGTTGGTGTTAAGACACACTTTGACATCTAAAATTATATTTTATAATTTTAGCTGTAAAAGCGTGTATTAACGTTATGAACTGTGCCTCATACATCAATAAATTAATGTATGAGGCACATTACAGTTATATTTTATAATTTAAATTATTAATTAAATTATAAAATATAGTTATCTATTTATTTTTATTTTATTATTTTGCAAT
>KK116499.1:711444-754526 GCA_000611955.2 Stegodyphus mimosarum
ATATTTATTAATATTTTAGAAATTATTAGTTAAATTATATTTTATAAAATTATAATTTTTTTCATTAAAATGCTAAACAAGTTCTTCAAAATTCTGGTATTTTATTTTTATGCAAATCTCTTTTTTGACCTATAAATTGGTTCGGCAATGTCCTTAAAACTTGAGTACTTCCGATCATGAAGTGATTGGTTCGTGTTTTACCTATTTACTGAGCGAATATGGCCCCAGAATTCTTTGACTAATTTCAGGTCAACCATTTCCTGAATTCACGTAGTGTACAAAATTCGATTTGATCGTTACCAGTTTGCAAAAGATTCCTATGAGATGCTCCTTGCAGGGTTTTCTTCACCTCCATTTTTTTCTTTTGTTGATCAAACAAGATGTAGGTGAAGGATGAGTTCCTCTATGTCAGAGGTAGGCATGTGCTCCTTGGCATTACAGTTGGCGTTAGTCAATACAGATAACACCTGTTGGTTTTGAAGAACTTGGATGTGGTGTTTTCACGCGGCAGTCGGAGTTGTTAGTCTCTCCGGGTGGTAAAGTGGAAGAGTCTCTGCGTTTACTCTGCACTCATTCTTTTCGAGTGCGTGAAGAAAGGCTCGAGTACTATTCCTTTCCGAAAGGGACGATCTACTAGCTTCGAAAAATATTGTGACGTGGGGGCACGTTTACCTACGGCGCCCTAATTTCCCTCAGTTAATACCAAGAATCCAGAACATTTTAAAAGTGACCTTACGCTCTTAACTTCCTTCTGCTAAGTTAGACAAGCTACTGCAAATAAAGTTTGAAAGAGATTGCCAAGAAATGTTGATAGAAAAAGTGGTGTTTCGTGCTTCAGATGTTTATTGCTTGCATTTCTGTAGGGAATATTAATTTGCATTATGTTATGGGAGGACGAAGGTCTAAAGCAAAATATTCTCTTGAAATTTCTCTGATAATATTTCATTTGAAATTAGAAGATATCTATTTTATTTCTCTTTTAGATTAATATAATTTAAATTCTTCTAATTTTTATAGTGAGATTATCCCTTATACATTAACTTTTTTTTACTTTTTTAAACTTTTCTTCCTACAAACATACATATGAGGGGGAGCATAATTAATATTATAATTTAAGTAACGCATAACATTTTTCCCTTCAACATTATTCATTTTTTTGTCATTCTGAATGTCTTTTTGTCATTTTATGAAAATATGTTTATTATAAATAATAAATAATACCTGGCAAATGGCGGCCTCTTTTGATCTACATTTGACGTGTTATATCTAGGTAATTCTCTATAACTCTTGTTAGATTTTCAGATTCGAACTCTTGGACTTCTTATCGAATTTTGGCTTTTAGCTGTCGCCTGATTTGTGGCTTATTTGCGTATGACTTTCCATTTATAGCAGACCCACAGAAAGAGATCTGCGACAGTTAATTCTGGTAATCGCGATGATCAATTAAAATTCAAAATTCGGAAAACTGTGAGATTGTCAAAAATTTCCACACAGAAACTGTTGAACCATTCGGTAAATTATTGGAGCCCTACGCACGTTTCGCACACTAAAAATGTTGCAGTACGCCCCCCGTGTTAAAATAAGAGTGCTAATAGAGTGTTCTTCTCTTAGTGGAGAACCGCTTTGCCGTAAAATCTCCGAGTGTTTGCTATACCGTTCTAAAATTAAAATTAATAAAAAATAAATAAATACAAGGAAAATGTTATTCGCTATTTAAATCAGAACGCTGATGTGCCACCGTAAGGAAAAAAAGCATAATCTTAAATACACTAACACAATGACAAATAGAGAAATGAAATATCAATTTTTACTGCATTTTATTCTTCTGGTAGAAAATTCGATTCTCAAAATTAAAAACATTCGACTACGTTTCAGCCTACCTACTCTGTTATTTCAAGAATTGTTTATTTACTGATTAGAGGACTTCCTGAGATATAAACTCTCCAAATTACGTCGTCGATTGGTAAGATTACTTACAGACTTTTCTTTATACACAGAATTAAATCTTTTAAAGCAATTGAATCTGAAAAAGCATAATTTCGTTTCAGATCATTTTGCATATTCTTATCTTTATTTTTTAAAGTAACACATCGCATATTTAACTAAAGCCGCCATAAAACTGGAATCATGCTATTAAAAAGCGGAGAATTTCCGGGCGAAAGAAAGAGGGAAATTAAAGTATATCTTTTAGGAATAAATTAATTACACACTTTTGTGTGCTTATTATATTATTTGGTCATGACCTCAAAGGAAGCATCCAGTTTAATGCAATTTTATTAGATTGCAATTTAAACTATTTCTCATTGTTTTATGAAAATATCCTGGAAGCTAACGTCCGGAAATTATTAATTTAACATAAAATTTTTATCATGCAAATTAACTAACATGTAGCAATACTTACCTCTATTTTTAAAACATTAACTATTGAATGACACCTCAGAATTTTGAGTATAGAAATCTTTATGATTAGGATAAATTTATCATTAAAGCGGAGAAATAATATTAATCATTTAAATGTTTAAATTATTTCAAACACTTCTAATTTGCTATTTTCATAAATTTATCACTCGGATAACAGTGGTTAAATTCATAATTTGAGAAGAAAAGTTAATAGTCATATAAGACTGCAAATTTAGAACTGTTCATAACTCTGTGAGGTAGTACGATTTTTGAGTTTTAATCTTTGATTTGCAAGCCAATAGAAAAGTAAAAGAGGGTACTTATGCACATTTTGTTCTTTCTAAAATAATCCATCAAGTCTATTGAAGCTGGTGTATTAACTGCATTTTTTTTTTTCCATCGTAGAGGTAGCCGGGTGTAACAGGCTGTTTCTGCGATCTCTTTCGCAAGCTTGTAGTTTAATTCCCCTTAAGTGGGTAATCTTCCTTTAACTAAACATTATTGTTGGCTTGATAATCCCATTGATAGGCTGGAACATGTTTGGTAATCAAGTTGTCTTGTACAGATAAGTGCTCTTGCTGTTAAGTCAATTAGTGTCTTTAAGTGCTTAACTGCTGTCTTTTGTGATATAATTTCGAATGAACGACTCGTGTGACTGGAACAAAAGGAAGTATAGTCGTATTAGAAAGGAAAACTGCTTGAAAAACTAATATTGAGAAAGGCAGTTTTAAAAAGGAAAATATTCTTTTCCTCATTGCGTGTTTACTTAAAATGTCCGTTCTTTAAATGATGAGTTACTAGTTAAAATATTACGAAAGGGATATGTTGGAAGTATTCATATTCATTTTATTCCATAAATCGAAGAAGAATTTGAATCTAAATAATTAATTTTTATCTGTAAAATTCAGTGTTTATTCACTTCAGCAGAAGTACTGTAAGGACACTTACTTTAAAATTATATAAGGTCTTTTTACACTTTTTGAAATGTAATTCAAATTCGATTTGAATTAGTGGAAAATTTGGACGGGCGGACAACTGCCGTTAAAACATATATTATGCACATAAGTGAATAAATCGTGTTTAAAAATATAGTGATACTTGAAATGCGATCATGAAATCATACCAAAATTTTTATGTCAAAAATCAAATGTCATCCATTGAAAATAAAATGTTAAATTAAAAATAAGTAGAATTTTGTAGAAGTAAATAACTTAATATTTAATAAGCTGGCAGCATTTATCTTGGAAACCCCTTAAATAATTCTATAACAAAAGGCAAAATATGTGGATTTAACATCTGAATGCTAAAACATTTCTTTAGGTGCAAAACTTAATTGAGATGAAAAGTACATAGACAGGCCTATAAAGTCTATTAATTACGTCGTGTAATATTGATCTACCCGTACCTATGTATTTTCTGAAGCATATAACTTTGAAATGACTTCCGATGTCATTGTATTAAATTTCAACGTAGATTGAAAGCAAGCGAATTTTATTTCTATGAGCATTTCCCTCTGAAATAAAACCGAACATTATGTGAAACTTAAATCGCAATTATATACTTTATTTTCTAGAAATCTAGCACTATCAGTTTGACCCAGTATATAGCAAGGAATTCATTTTTTAAATTCCTTACAGCTCCTTTGAGTGAGTTTATTTTTTATTGTCATAAAAACTTTTGCAAAATTACGAATTGAAATTTCTTAATATCCATTTTATATTTTCACTTTAGGGAACTTGTTTAAAAATTACATGGACTACTCAAATAGAATTTCAAACATCTTTTTGATTTTTTTGCCTTAAAGTACAATGTTTCATGAGCTTATAAAACTTTCCCCTTTTTACTCAGACGTAATGGAACTGATTTTACTTCAAATTTTATGATTGTGAAAATAATTATCCCTGAAAAGAAGTTTTAAACACAGCAAATTGCGAAAGTCATAAGCCATGTTAAAATTCCGCTTTATAGTGTTTTCCAAATATTTCTGAAATAAAAATATTTAGTATTATTCATTGCAAAGGATTTGTAAACAAAATTTAGGATATAAAAATAATAATAATTTAAGATTTGTTATGTTTACGACTTTCATTAATGAAGTAGAACAACTTGAATATTCATTGACCTAAAATACATTTATAAAGTATGAATATAATTACGGATCAACACAATTGTAAAGTTTTTCAATGTCCCTTTCAATTACTACTTCAGGTATGGGTGCAGATACACTTTTCAAATTTTTGTGTAGTTTATAAGATATTTCTCCCGCCTTGTTAGCAAGCCTTCGTGGTGTAATGGTCAGCATACTTGGCACGTATTTGAGAGGTCTGAGGTTCGTGTCCCTGAGAAAGCATTGCGCATTTTTCATGTCTCCTGCTTCGAAATAATGTAATGTCTCTACATTGGCGCTCGAACTAAAAAAAGTGGTGGGTTATGATTTTCCACCACCAGGATTTGGCGACTGGGCCCCCCAATCCCCAGTCGACCTTTAAAAGGGGGAGTATATACGGTTTTCCTACCGCCTAATGTCGCACACTCGGCGCGCATTCGAGAGGTCCGAGGTTCGAGTCCCGGAGAGGTCACTGCTCATGTTTCATGTCTCCTGCTTCGAAATAATCTAATGTCTCTACGAATTAAAGTACACCTTTCTGATTGGACTGAAATGAGCTTTTGAAAAATTGTGAGATTTAGAGTAATTTATAGAATATTGTATTAGGCATAATAAAATTTAGCCCTTTTTTCGCAAAATTTTTTTCCCGCAGTTTATCACAAAAAGCTCATTTTAGTAAACGTTAGGAAACATAATAAATAAGGCATAAAAATTTACATACCTGTGAGCAGTAGTTTCTAAGAAAAGGTACGTCGAGTATGAAAAAAAATCACATTTGGAAAAAAACGCGTTTTTAAGTAAAAATAGTCATCTATCGAAACATTCGATGATAAATTAAAACTAGATTTTTTTTTCAGTTCTAATTTTCACCGAGATTAAAGTATGGTATTTTTAGAAAGATAAAAGCACGGAGAATTTTATACAAAAATCCCAAATCACCTTTTTTTTTTTTTTGAAGATTTTTGCCTTCCAACACCCCTTAAGTAGTTCCATTTTCAACAATGACCTCATATAATGCATTAATTTAGCTAAAAGAACTGCCGTGCAGAGCTCAAATCTAGGTACTGCAGTTGTCTTCAAGGAGGATTTACTGTATAACAACCTCACTGACCTATTGTCTGATGCTCATGTGGCTTTACAGTAAATGACTGCTCCATAGGCTGCTTCTTAGGCTTTAGAGAAGCCATGTAACTCTACTTTGATAGCATTTTAACTAAGATGAATCGAGGGAAGGGTATGTTAGGCACATTTAGAAGAGGCTTAATAAATTCGTGCCATTCTCGATTTTCTTGCTCCAGTAGTGGGTCACTTCAGTTTAATGTTAATAGCTACACCTTCTACATGAAATGTTTTAGTCTTTGTCACAGGAATACCGAAAAGTCCAAGCGGATCGTATTTCTTGCTATTTGTGACAAAACGTGTACACACTTTTTAATTCTGGTTCAAACAGAGGCAAAAAAAAATCATTTTAGAGTTTCCACAAAATACTTAGCATATTAGTATCAGGATAATAAATGAGAGGGATGTATGATTCGCAGCTCATTTATTTAAGGCCACGTTACCTCAATCCAAAGCAAAATTAGTTACCGTTGAGGCTTTTGAGCTTCTACTAACTGATCAGCTTCGGCGTTGTATATGTAATCCATATATGGTTCAGATAAAAGCACAGATGTAGTCATCAGGAAGTGCGCTTTCTCATCGTATACCAACTGGTGAAGTGGTCTTGTTGCCAGGTACGGTGCAGTAGATGTGTCGTACATTACAGTACATAGTATGTAAGTTTTGATCGGATCACTATCAGAAGACTTCCAGACAATTCTCAGAAGGTCTCTTTGTTCGAAATAGATCCAAATCACTCGATACATATTCTTGATGTCTGCAGCAAAAGGAAATAAATGCTTTCTGATGTGTAGTATTATTGCAAATACAGTGTTCTGTAATATTAATTTTGTGTTAGGCGGATAAATGTTTCCTGGTTTAAAAATCTCATAGAAATTTTCAACTTCTAGTTCTAGTAAATCAGTAGGACCTAGGATATTAAAACCTACACGTGCTAACTCAAGGTTATTTAATTCTGGAATACAAATATTAAATGGAGTCAGATCCGTTATTCTGGGAACAGCCAAAAATTCAACTTGTCATTTAAAATTATTCGACTCATTGGCAACTGAAGCTTTAACTTTATACTTAACCTTCAAGGATAATCCATTCAAACCTGACAAATTAAGTTTCGCAAATTAAGTTTATCTACACTTCTGTTACTCGAAAAATTAGCATTAGCGCCAACGGCAAGGAGGCCACGGACAGGAAATTTTATTTATCTTACTATCAAACGTAAATGTTAAGCAATACCGTCTTCAGATTTGTAGAAGTACTCATGAGTCACAAAATATTCTTAATTTGCTTGTTTATCTGCTGTGGGAACGAAGTCTGGAGCTGATGACGTTGGAGAATTTACATTCTCACTCCATACATTGTTGATTTGTTTCTATTCCCTCGGGAAATGCAAGGTCACATGGTGCGCACGCTTGCAAAGACTACACGAAAGTTTCGATTTACAAGACGACATAGGATGTTTTCCTAGGCAGTTGAAATAATAATTATTAGTTTTTACGCATTCAATACGCTCATTAACAACTAACCCTTTATAACTTAAACATTTATGTGAGGAGTCGTCTTCAATACATGAAAAGATGCATTCCGAACTCTTGACGTCTGACAGGAATACATTTAACGTATTTTTGCGCAAGATATTCTTTCATTACGTGAATTTTCTGTCAGTTGTTTGCAGCGAGATGTATAATGTAAATCAACGTCCTTTGACAATTTAACAGGTATAAAGCATTTGTCATCTGTTGCACAGAAATGTGTGAAGCGACATCTTTTTCCGGTGTGAAACAGTTTATCTGATGCAATTAATTGATTTACATCTTTAAAGTTCAAGAATTTCCTTAGTTTCAAATAATGTTCCCAACTTGTTACCAAACGAGACGCAGATTTCAATTACGCTTCATTAGGTTGCCAATTTTTTCTTTTAAAGTGATAATGACAGAGATGAGAAGTAGGCTCAATGATTTCACTCTCAATTTTCTCAATAATTTCACTGTTTCATAATTATTCACTTCATCATCCTTAATGGAAGCGATAACATTTGTAGCTTTTACTCCTAATAAATTTAATAAAAATTTTTATTTGTATTTCTCAGGCACAGCTTTAGACTTAAATGCTTTTTCTAAAGGAGTAAAAAAGTATGTCCAACCTTTTATAGCCTACTCGACACTTTCACAGTTAAAAGTCGGAACACTCTTAACCAAAGAATCTAAAGAATTACAATTATCCATCTCATTCTCGGAATTATTTTCTAATTCCTTTTCAGCTTTCACCTTTGCAAGTTTTAGTTCTGCTTTAGCATTTTCTAACTTAAACTGTTATAGCTCAGTCTGTTTTCTTTCATGAAATTTACGATCTTCAACAGTTGAATTAGCCAAATCCGTAACAAACTGAGTGTCTGACATAAAATATTTATCACCTTCGATGAAAACAATTAGCTAGAAAAAATCATTTTCTCATTTATCCTTTCAGCTAACACAGAAGCAATCTGCCTAATATCTCGTTTACAGGTTTTAAGCATTTTTCTCAGTTTCTAAAACCATTTCATTCAGATAGCATTAAAATCTCATATAAAGCTCAAAATTCGACTTACTTCACAGTCGATACTTCCCAACACTCATTCCTGTTTCCGTTTTTGCAGTTCTCACACTCAACATTTATTTAGTTTTCACACCAGCGCTGGTCGGACCACTTGCAGTTCTACAGCTCATGTTACCTTGTAGAGTCATTAAGATTTTGGAACCAGGAGATGTGAAAAATGAACAATGCCCTCGCCAGGACTCCAACCACGGACCTCTAGAATAAGCATCGAACGTGCTGACCATTAAACCACGAAGGCGTGCGAAGAAGGCGGGAGAAATACCTTATATACTTCCCCTTTTAAAGGGTGACTGGGAATTAGAGGACCCGGTCGACAAATCCTGGTGGTAGAGAATCATCATCCACCACCTTTTTTTGTTCGGGCGCCACTTGTAGGGTCATCAGGATTTTGGAACCAGGAGATGTGAAGAATCGAAGGCATGCGAAGAAAGTGGGATAACCTTACAGTAAAATTAAGCCCACTCATTTAGCACTGTAGGCAGAGGCTTCCTACACATACAGAGGGATTTTTTTTAATAGATGGCGCTTTACTCCATAAAAGAGGCTTTTCAAGCAACTGCTTGAACACGTCTTAACCACTGATGAAATAACTCATCAGTCAGTAAAGGAGGTTTTGTCCAACAGTTGTATGGAAATATTTGTTTTAAATTATTGTGAAGCTTTGAGTTGTCAAAATTAGGATTTGAAAGTGAACTATAATAAGAATGTAACCATAGTTTTAATAAAATATTAAAGCATTAATTTAGTTCTCACACCAGAACTGGTCGGACCACTTGCGATCGATAACTCATGTTACCTTACAGTAAAATTAAGCCCACTTATTTAGGAATGTATTACAAATTTATTTAACACTACACTCAGGGGGTTCATACTCCACAGAAAACCAAACACCACTGTCTGCGGCCAGCATATACACAGGTTTTTTTTCCCATAGATGGCGCTTTACTCCCTAAAAGAGGCTTTTCAAGCAACTGCTCGAACACGTCTTAACCACTGATGAAATAACTCATCAGTCAGTAAAGGAGGTTTTGCCCAACAGTTATATGGAAATATTTGTTTTCAGATTATTGTGAAGCTTTGAGTGAGCAAGATTAGGATTTGAAAGTGAACTCTAATAAGAATATAACCATAGTTTTAGTAGAGTATTAAAGCACTAATGATAATAAAAATTAATATAGTGTGCTTTTTTGTTGTAATGCAATGAAATAAGTAATGGTTGAGTGAAAACGTTTTATTTATGCGTGAGAAAATTTCGAAGAGCCTTTGCCGAAGAATCGTGCTCTCGATTCAGTTCGTCCTTTCATTTCGTATTTGGACTCTAGATTCTCAAACTATAGTGATAACTGAAATTTTAAGAGAGCTAAAAATTGTGCAAGACTTTACAAGCTTTACAAGCTAAAACATTTATGTTTAAATTATTATTTAATTCAAAATTTCTTGATTTTTATTTTCCATATAATATTTCTTTTCGTTTTTATTTCATTAATACTTTTTCCTAAAAAAGGCTTTTCTGTCACTAAGTTTTTTTCTTTCTCTTTAAACAGGTAGATAAGTAAAATAAAAATACGCGTATGAAATTTCTGATCTTAATTAATTTGCAATAATTCAGTTACTCTCCTTTTTTTAATTAGTTACTTGTCCTTTCTGTCCTAACAATTGTAACTTGCTCATAGTTAATCGCTCTAAACTGCATTTTAAAATTTATCCTTCTTACATGATTCTTCAGTAATTAAGAAGCAGATTCGTAAATAAAATTTCAGCCAATAATAATTTTAAATTTGGAAGCCGAAGCTTTCAGCAGTCACCAGGGATAAAGCTAAACCAAAGCTAAATCATCCTGAACCGGGTTGTGCAAATCTGCTGACGCCTGCTGCTTTCTCCTTCATAGCAATTAATTTTTATAAAGATGAAGAAAAGTTTCAAATGTGCCTAAAAATGGGAATACATATTGAACCCATTATGCTGTGTAATTCACAGTAAGCAAATTTATGTTTTAAAAATACTCTTGGAAGATTTTATAAGATGCAACATAAATTAATGAAAATATCTGTTCTTTCCCTTTTAAAACTATATAATGATTTCCAAAATGATATGAATTTGTTTAAAATATAATTACAATAAATTTGAAAGCTTACCTTGTAGAGTCATTAAGAGTTGTAAAAAATGAGCACTGCCTTCGCCGGGAGTGGAACCATAGACCTCCCGGTTACGCGTCGAGCGTGTTGACCACTAAACCACGAAGGTATGCGAAAAAGGCGGGAGAAATACCTTATAACCTTATGATATTAGATTCTGAAGATAGTGTGTACAATGGCATTATGTAATGATCAGAAATGAGGCTCAAGATTTTGCGATGCACACCAAGCGATGCACAAGTAAAATTACAAAAATGAGTAAAAAGTAGAATATTACCATTATTTATCCATTATTTTATTTCGTTAGCGTGTAGAAATCATTATTTCTTTTTCTAGTGTGATCTAACTATAACGCATTCCTCTTTCTTTCACCTTTCTATCAGTAGGCAAGTGGCAATATTTTATAAAATATATATATATATATATATTCAAGTTTCTAAACATAAAAAAAAACATATTTAAATAAAATCGAAAAACAAAATCTGAAGAACAGACTCATTTTATGCATATATTTTGCTCTTTCGTGCTTTCCATTTTCTAAAAAAGAGGCAATAAACGCCATCTAGAACTGAAACCTGAAAATAAATGACACTGCTTATAAAAGTAGATCTACTGGCATTAGGATTACATCGCAAAGAAAAAATTAAATATAGGTTTGCCATTGTCTAAAAATATAGATTTACAGTAAATTTACAGTAATGGTACTGTAAAATACGAACTTTGAAGATAATAATGTTTTATTCAATTGACTTAAGAATAAGTACACACCTCGAAACAAGAAGTGCTTTTCAATAACAAAATATCCGCAAGTACTCAGGTATAAAACATACCGATTTGTTAATGATTTTTGCCATCTAGTGTGACCATTTTATTACACTTCTGTTTTCTCTGCTACCATTGCGTATATTTGAGCACTATCTCAATGAAATATTACTTATCTTGAAACATGAGTTCAATTGCCCATGCTCTTTCTTCTTAATGGATCGCATGGCGATGACCTCAAAAGGATGGAAGCGCTTGACCCTGGAGTGGAATTCCGGATCACTTTGAGATTTTTCATTCTGCTAATAAGCAAAGTCTTTTACTTTATTTCATTTTATTTTTCTAAGAAGCCTCATTTCAAGTGGTTCACTTTTTTCAAATATATAATGATGCTCTTCTTGAAAGTTTAACGCTGTAGGCGACAACTTTTGAGCACCTTTGGGAGGATTAATTATTATTCATGTAGAAGTACGTTTTTTAAGTTATCGTTCGAAATCATGCGCTGTTCTACATATATCAATCAATCCATCAGAGCAAATTGCACGAGTCATGTAGCTGTCAATCACTGTCTCAACACCAACATATGTCAAAGGCTGGTCATATTTAATCACATTCTAGGAGAAAATGTTATGTGATCGTTGACAGTTGATGAATAGAACGACTTATGACTGCTTTTTTAATTTAGAAAGTATTAATAAAAGTGATTATTTGGTCTTAAGAGATTTCTTTTCCTGTTTATTTATTTATTTATTAATTTAGTTATGGTTTGTTGCCCTGATTGCGCTACTCTATTAAAAAAGTGCCTTTAATTTGGTGCTGAAAACAGCGTTGTTTCTGTAAGTAAAAGTTCACCGTTGCAAAAGGCATGCAAATAATATTGCATTTGGCTTGTTTTACATAAAACAGTGATAGCTAACCCGTCATTCTGTTGCATTAACAGAATTCTGTATCTTCATTAAACACCCCATTAAACTAAAATTTGCTGGATATTTTAGCTATCGATTGAATTACTGGCTTGAAAGAAATTAAATAGAAAGGAATTTTAATTATCTTCGCATACATAAATATTTTCCCCCTATTACTATGATATTTTAGTATATCTATCTTTCGTATTCAATTGCAGAAGCTTTTTATGAGTTTCAGAGCATTAGTCTCGATGCAAAACAAAGAAAAATTGCTTAACATTTTCTATATACAAGCAATATACTTGTGTGCAGATTTATTTATAGTTATATATATAATCTATAAAGTATCTACCTTTTCTTATAATTAATCGTAATATATGTACCAGAGACGAGACAAGGGTGAGGCAAGTGAGGTACTTGCCTCAGGTGAATCACTAGAAGGGGCGCCAAATTTGCTATGCGAATTCGAAAATTATTTTATGTTTTTAAATTTTTCGGTTATTATTATGGGAAATAAGCTACGGGAAACTTAAACAATAAATAAAACAATAGGAAGAATTGTAGGAAAGCCTCTAAATTAATGCAACGTGCATTTCAGTCTTATTTCTAATTTATCAAAAAAGGATTGTTTTTAACATTTTCATTTGAAAGTTATAAATAATTGGATATATTATTTTTTTGAATTTATAAAGCTACAAATAAAAAATACTTTCAGAAATATGATATTTTGATTTAATACAGTTACTTTCGTTTAATACAAATATAGCTGTTTTGATACATATATGTAGGGGCGCGCTCATTTACCTTTTTCACTCAGGTGAAAAAAAATCTCTCTGGTATGGGCTCTGGTATGTACCATGATGGAGCCTTTAGGTTCAAGGTAATTGTACACTTTTTAAAGCAGTTCACACGCAAGGCATTACTAACAGTACAAATTCGCGGTTGGAAATAAAACCTGGTATTTGACCAAACTATCGGCAATTCAGAGTAGCATCACTTCGTTTTTTTCAGATATAAAGTTTATTCTCTTATTACCATTCGTACACTTCAGTCATTTATTGCAATATACTTTGGACTGACATTATTTTCGAGAAACTGATATTCGTTCGTAAGATTTATGCTGATACGTTAGTACTTTGTATTGACAGCTTTCGGCTTGAATTTGCTGTTTTTCAAAATTACTTCATAAAATCCCTATTTTTCACATAAAAACTTTTGTTTTAAATATTTTGGCAAGATATGATTTAAATTTCAGTAAACATATATTGTTATAATTTATATAAATAATACTAACACCACTACACTTACGGAACAATATTGGATTCATCTGACAGATATTGTAGAAAAACTCTTTAAGCCTTCGTAATGATTCACGCAATTATTGAGGAATGTAAACTAAAATGACTTTGCAAAGAATCATTTAGTTTTAAACTAACCAGTTTTGTTTAGTTATTTAGCTTTTCTATCTTCTCTCATTTCCATTTCCTGCCAGAATGATATTTCAGTCTCGCGTGATATGCAAAGTAGGGTAGAAAGATACTATTTAAGCTGGTGTCTGAGTTACTTCAGACCATGTTCTGCTGTTCGGCCACGTTGTTTCTCTGATTTAAGCTTGCTATTTTACGGCAGTGCATTTTAATTGCCGGTTTGTGTACGTCGGTGGTAGGGCTAAGAGCCAAATCGCGTTAGTTATCTCTGTGCAGCTTCGACTGATTATTTAACTTAGTTTTAATTTTACATCTCTATTTTGAGTTACAGCCAAAAGTATTGGCTAAGTTTGTAAGCACCAGGAATGCTTTCTGTAAATTCCTTCTTGAGTTGAATAAAAGAGTTTTTTCACCTTTTTTAGGTCTTGTTACTGATACAGTTTGAATTTAGCGAATAGTCACTTAACAGTTCGAGTAAAGATTTAGCCAATAAGGTAAATTAATTTAGCTAGAGTCTTACAATTTAACGAGAAAATTCTTCTATAAGATGTAAAATACTGATTGAAATTCAGCCTGAAATAAAAGTCTGAATAGTCCCGAAAGACAAGGGCGTGGATATGTAACGTTTTATTAATTTTAAACGCGTTTCCATGCAACGATATAACATATTATGCACTGCCCTGTTGCACTTTTGTATATTCTTATGTATATTCATGCCTACTGTGTATTAGAAGCAGCAAAATTTGAGTTTTGTATTAAAAAAATACTTCTTTTGCTCGAAGCAAGGAAATGTTTTAAATGAAGCATATTACGCTTAAGAGTGCCGCCCAAACGGGATAATGGTTAATGACTCTGACTGCTGTTCCGAAGAGCCCGGGCTCGAATAACGGAGAAACAACCCAATAACAACAACAATTACAATGCTTAAGAGCATTATCACACATCTGGTCTGTTTCGGACAAAAGCTTTTTCAAGCAATTTTTCCAGCAGCTTTGAAAGAAAGACGCCCGATTTTTTTAACCTTTTGTAAAAACTTGTAAATTGTATGTTTTTAATTCAATGAGCTATCAGTATCGAACTGAAGAACCTGAATGGGAGTTTTTTCTTTTGGAGCTTCTTTGTTTATATAGAAGAACCAGTTTCTTCTTTACATGATAACCCATGGTAATTGTTTTGTTTCCTATCATGTAACAAAACAGAAAAAACTGCACTAAACGCTTGTTCCTCCGAAAAATTTTCAATGTGTGACACGGCTCTAATGAAACTGAAATAATCACTTGATTAAAAACGAACAAAAACTTAAACAGCTCTCATGCTTATTAGCTGAAACCCTAAATACTTCTTTCCTGCACAATGTTCTGAAAATGTTAAATAATAGTTACTTACACAGTTTTATAAATACATTAAAATGTGAAAATTAAGCAAAAAAGCAACTTACATTGGTAGAGATTTTAAATGAAAATTTTTGCAGAAGTTTTTTTGCTTCTCGAGAAGAGGGACTTAAGTATAATCGCCCTCGAAATCGAAAGTTTTAAAAATTCTTCTCAGATCTAAGGTTCCTTTTTTTCCGAATTTAAAAAATTTACAATGGCGCACTTCGTTTCCAGTTAGGTGCTAAAATGCTAAGAAAATAAAGGAAGAGTTTCTTCTACAATTTCTCAAAATCTCCAAAGGGTTCCTTTAATGGAATTGAAACTGTAAATAAATGTTTGAATATTTTATAAGGGGGCGTTTCCCACCTAAAACATAATTAAATTCAATTCTTTCATTTGCGATGTTTTCTCAGCTAAACAACAAAATATTCCGAATTTTTATTAAGGTTCAAAATATGACTTTCTTAACTTAGAAAACAGCACAAGTTTTAAACAAAACTCGATCTATTTCGAGGGCAGATTAACACAGGTCTCTTTTTCAAGAACAAAATAATTAGCAAAATTATTGACAATTCCTCTTTGAAATCCCTAGAAATGTATTTAAAAATTTTTTTTGTTTATAATTTTACGCCTATCTAAAGTTCTTCTCCTGTGTGTGTGGCTGTGCTGTTACTGTAGTCTTAATTGTTTTCGTCCCTTGTTTTGTATAAGCAATATTGTCTAATGTATTTCTTATTTTCCTAAGAATAATTTTTCAACGTTGTGAACAAAGCGTTGTGCCTACAGCATTGTGAACAAAGGCCAAAATAAATCCTAACAAAAAGTAAAATGTGAGACTCAGAATCTAAAACTTTTCCCCTCAAAACATGTTTTTTATTTTAAAGTTAAATCTTTAAATTACTTTAAGTAATTATTGCTATTACAGATACTAAAACGATTACAATATTTTCTGTGCATGGAATTGAAGTATTTCATTCCTGACGCATTTTCAAGATTTATTTCCTCTCTCGCTGAAAATATTTAAAACCAACTCTTACATTCTTTCAGAGATTCAAACAGACGAACGTTCTCGTACACAATCTTTCTCCGCATACACGGATAAGCGAAGTTATTCACTTCGAACCAAATTCCAGCATGTCTAGCGTACAAAGAATTTCAGAGCGTTTTCTGGCAAATGTCTTTTTCCTCAGACCCACGTTTTACTTAGCAGAAAAATTTCTGCAATTCGCCTCACGTTCGTGTTCAAACATGTCTCTGGCCAGCTATGCGAGGAATGTCCTCTTCGCGCCATCTGCATTTTATAGCTTCAGCGTAAACTGATCTTGAGAACTTTGCTCCAAACCAACACATGTTTTCGCCATTTCATTACCAGCTATAAGAAAGAGTTTTTACTTTTATTTATTTTTTTTCATTTGAACGGCACATATTCAGGAAGTCATGAAAAAAGAAAAGAAAATGCGACAATGTTGTTTCGGGACTGCAAAAAAATGGGTCTACCTTGTTAATTAAGCTTCTTTTAATTGAGCAACTACACGAAATGCTTTAATAAAGGAGCATGGAATGGAAATAAAGGTATAAAAATGTAAATTAGTTGAACGTCTATCGGAGACATAATTACACAGTGCGTTTACAAAGTTTCCAGACTGAATTTTTTCTATCAGTCCTAGTGGACAAAATAAAAACCAGAACCAACAATTAGTAACATCTCTCCATTTTACCTCTTTATCTATATATTTAAAGAAGAACGTGTGTGCGTTTATTTGTTAGCGATTAACACAGTCACTAGTATAGCTATCGTTACCAAACTTTCTGTGTCCTGGGAAAGGTCGAAGACCACTTTTTTCCCAAAAAATATAGCTAAAATCAAAGATATTAAATAAAAACTCTGAAAACGCCAGTTTTCACCCTCATTTTTACGAGTGGCAACAGTTCCGCATGATGGAGATTAAAACCTGGGTTATTTCGAGAAGCGTTGCCATTGTTCTCTTTCAAATCGTAGAGTTTGCTAGTAAAAAATGCTAGTTTACTAGTTTTACAATTAAGTAAAAATAGCATTGCCATACATTAAATATATTATTCCTGATTCCAAAAATTCGTCGAAGACATTTCGACTATTCCCATCTTCGTACGACCAGCCGAGATATTAATTAAAAACTCTGAAAACACTAATTTTCGCTCTCAACACTAATTTCTGATCAATTACGATAATTTTTTTCCACATTTAATCGATTAAAATTAATATAGGTGAAATGTTGAGGGAAAAATTATATTAACTATAATAAAAATATTATAAAAATATATAATAAAAATATTATATTTGGCAAAATAACTGAAGCGATTCCAAGTCCTGAAGACAAAAGTAGATTAATAAATGCTCATATAGCAAGTAGTATTTTTAAAGAACTTTTGAACATTTTTTAAATTGAATTAATGAGAAATGAAAGTTTTACAAAATTCTGTGTTAAGACACTGGATAGCCGGAGGAAGCTTGAGCGTCCATTTGATTAGAAAGAAGAAAATCATTAAAAACTGCGTGCCATTGTTGCTGATATAATAAGAGTGAATTAGTTTATTTTTCTTTCGAAATGTTTCGTGTGGGTTCCGTATTGCATCAGACTGGAAAATGTGTGATATGAATCGCAATTTTTGTATCGTTACTAGAGAAGGATTACAGCGATATCGTTCTCTCTGTTGTTAGATACATTACTCTCCATCTAACTTAACTGGCATTGGGTACTTCCGCTAGTATTGTATATTTATGAAGAGGAGTTTAAACGGAAATTTTAGTTCAGTTTATGCAGCAGATGTCTGCTATTTCGGATTCAAAAGCTAAACAGTGTGGTTGATGTAGTTTTCTTGATTATGTCTAAGCAATCAAGGGCTATCTACCTAGAGGGACGGATGCCTTCGAGGAGGATTTTTAAGTGAAACTGGTTCGTATCTAAGTTACACATGAGGAAAGTCATGGAAACGTTCATGCAGCAATCCCTTTCGCCTGGAATTGAAACCAGGTTGAACAATCAGCGTTTAAAGCCTTTACAGCGTTGCTGTCGGTGGACCCATTTAAGCAATATGAATAGTAATATAGATTAGATTAGAAGCAGTAACAAAAATTGGATTTCAGCAATGAATAGTAATAAAGATGCGATTGCGATTGTAACGGCAGAGAGTAATCATGAATTTTTAAATAAGTAATTACTGGTGACGTAATTGATGTTTTAAGTATAACCGAGAATAAACCGAAAGCATCTGCATGAGAAAGAAAAACTTTGCCTAGGCTAGAGAAATTTCGTTGTCAGAAGTTTTGAGTAAATGATAATGCTGGTAATTTTTTAAATTGGTAACAAGAAATTTCTACTTGAAGAGCAGTATGTTCTACAAAGATACAATATATCTGACTGATGAAAATGATTCATCTCCTTAGTCCGGAAAATGTTCAAATAATGAATTTTTGTTGCCCCTTTGTATATCGTCAGGCCTCTGATGGAAGGGAAAGTTTTAACTTTTTATTAATCATCTTCGTACTGTCCAGATTTGATACCTTGTAGACTACTTTCTGTTCTTTTATATAAAAACCGTACATTAAAGAGTACATTATGGTCGCAGTTCAGAAATTCAGAAAAATGTAAAATAAATAAACAAATAAATAAATAAATAAATAAAGGCGTATCCCATAAACTGTGCCTTCTGTAAAAGCATCCAGAAAATCTACCAAAACACACAAGAAATGTGTTGTATTAAACGGTATATAAACAGAGTGCTAATAGTGATAAAGCCAAAAACAGTTAACGGCTATTATCCAATAACAAAGTTTGTCAGAGGTGTATAGCTCCTGTTACGCATTCTAAGGTTTCGACATAGGGGGAACTGCTATAAGTCATACTTTCATGTGAATCGAGTTAAACATTACGGGGTTTGGCGACATTAGCACTCATCATCTGCCAATATGTGAAACATTCCTTCCAGCTCCCCAATGTCTTCACAAAGAATTTTGTAACATTTTTATTTCTCCATTCTTCAATTTAAAAAATTTTCAAAATTTCTTTAAAATTACTACTTGCTATATGAACATTTATTAATCTAATTTTGTCTTCAGGACTTGGAATCACTTCAATTATTTTGTTAAAGAAGATCACTTTCCTTAATAAAAACGAAAAATCCTATTTACATTATTGTTTTTTTCAACCTGCCATTTTAAAGGCTGTTACAAAGGATATAAATAATATCTTTTTTACTGTTTTCTGTTGTTCATTCCATGCGGATTCAAGTCTGTGCTGAGTTCATCAATCGTAGTGGCGTGCCAGTCTGTCGGCAACCAATGGCTGGATGTTCTCAATGGAGGAAAGTCTGGAGAATGTGTTGGACAGGGCAGCAGTCGAACACCCTCTGTATCAAAGAAGGATAGGACAGGACGGGCAACATGTGGTAGCACATTTTCTTGTTGAAAGATGATGCCACGCAGCCCTCGAAGAGAGAGTTCAGCCACGGACCTTATCATGTCAAAACTTCAGCAGCGGCTGTGCACATTACTGCTTATGCGAACAAGAGGTGACAGGGATGTGTACACAATGGCCCCTCATATCAGTACGCTAGGTGTTGGGCCCGTGTAGCGACGACGACTCCAAGCTGGTAAGTTCATTCTCCTTGGTGCTCCCGCGAATGCATCCATCGTGATGCTGTATAGCCTCCGCAAAGTCGAGAGAACAACAAATATGTCTGTGCTACTGCCGTTAGGTGTTCTCGCGGCCAAGATTCTGCATGGCATGCAATATGGGCTTCTTAGATCCATTGATCTCATATTCACCTGACAGTCGTGGAACCCGTCAACATGAGCAGCTATGTCGCAGAACCATAAAGCGCAGTCATGATAGGACACGACCCTGCTCCTCTTGAATTTCAATCCGTGTTTGTAGGGGTTTATTCCTTCTTACACGAAGCATGGCCTAAACGTTTCACAACCAACCAACGTTAAAATGTGATTTCAAATTAGAAACCCGCTGAGTAATCTTCTCATTTATACACAATGTAGATGGCGTTACTCATACTAGCTTTTGTGCTCATGTACTGGAATGCGGATCATTTTCATATCCTAGCACGTAGTATCTTTCATGCAAATATGAGGTTTGTTACATGCTACCTTCCTGATGTAGCAATTTTAATGGCCAACAGTGTATAAATTAAATTACTACAAGTCATTTCAATGAATAATGAGCTGTTTGTTTTATGTCAAGAAAGCTGAACGTTGTTTTACAAAGAAGTTATATCGTTACACTGTCTGATTAAGGATGAGAATTAAAAGAGGATTTTACATAAAGGTTGTCTATCTTTAATATGAAATTATTTTGCTCTCATCATTTATCAGTATATATCGTGTCCACAGAAGTCCTTTAACCAGCCTTTATTTTCTCAGGCGTCGGTTGTAGACATAAACTTTCAGTTACAAAACTGTTTCAAATGATACAAATATTCATGTTAATGCATTTTTAAATTTAAAAAGATTAGTTTTACAAAAATTACAGACTCTAATTTTTAAAAGTAAACCGTTCTCTATATATTCAGCTTTAGCAAAATTTTATATTCATTAAAAAATTAATTTATAAGAATTTAATTTCCGAATAATGAAAATTAACCAAAGTATTTAATTACAAAATTTGGGATATTTTGCGTCATTTTCAACTTGCTTTTAAGGATCATTTAATAAATAAATTAGAACAATTTGAGGTTCATTTCCCTCCCCCCCCTTAAATGCCGTTTGATGACTTTTTTTATTTACTTGTGTGTAGTATTCTTTAATTTAGCAATAACTGATATGTCCAAATACCTTTCATGCAAGCAATTTATAAGCACTGAAACACTAAAAAAACGTTATTATACTTTTAGCATCATTTACGTTCTATTACTTTAGAATATTCTTTTGAAGCTTTAGTACCTGAAGATCATAATCTAATAACCATGCAGAAAATTCATTAAACTAGAAATATTTTCCTTTTTTAATATATGCAGATAATATTATGAGCTGGCTGTGTGCCACTACTGAAGCTTTCTTGTGTTTCTAGAACACGAATTCTATTAAGATTCGGCGAATAAGATCTAACTTTTGAAAAAAAATTATATAGATGAATAATTTTATAACAATCAACATAAAAATGCTCTTGACTTAATTTGTTGCTATCAAAAACCTTTTTCTAAACTGATAGTGTTTATTCTGAGTTTCGAAAAAATGCAAATGTTTTGCTGTTAAATTTGTGTACGGCCCGGGCAAACTGTATTGATCAAATGAAACTTTTACTATATTACGCTACGAAAGCGATATTAACGCAAAAATGATATAAATTACATGCGAATTTAAAATAATAATATTTGTTACAAATCACGAAAGTAATACTGTAGGTGATAAACGCAATTTAAATCTGGGAATTTAATCGAATTCTATTAACGGCTTGAGAAGCAAACATAATGATTACCTTCTGTTTTAGATTATCACAATTTTTATAAACCATGTAAAGCACGTTAAATTACCAAGGAATACATATTTTATTTTGACGTACCCTTAATTAAAAAGCTGTGATTTAGAATAGAAGCTTCTGTTAAAGCGTTCATGAGGCACTTGGAAATTAATGAATGATTCAATGTTCTCTATCGTAAAACATGGTACTTGCCGAAGACCTTGCATATATCAATGTCAATTTAACATCTCAGATTATTTTTTTATATCTTCTTTCTTGTACCTTAAGACTACAATTTACAGCTAACTTGTATTTTATGATGATGCAATCAAGAGTTCTTTCAGATTTTCTAATAATTAAATAATACAAGTCTTTGATCACGCATTTTTAGCTTCCATATTGTAAAATGCTTTGTGCTTTATTACAGAATAGGAAATACCTATGCTGGATTTAATGGTAATTTTACTGCGTAATATAGGATGGTCATAAAACAATTTCTCCGATATGTGAACCAGTAGCGCCCTATCCTTTCAACCAATCGAAAAGAAATTTCAGATATTGTTATTTATAGGTATGTGACCGAGATTCTGAAGATTTAAATCGATAGAGCTCTGGCGGTTACGGTTACAGTGAAAACATTTCGAAATTTTCAAATGGTAGCACCACCTTATTTTCTATGCGAATTAATCAGCGCATTGAAAAACTATAGATAGATAGCGTTGGAGCGATACGCGTTGGAGCGATACGCGTAGGACCAAAATTTCCGGCATAAATCATTTCCGAAGAACAGCCTAAAAGACCGATGAAAACACAATAGGTTTTTGTTTGGTCTGATTTACTTAATCACGGCAAAGCACTCAAGTGCTATCTGCCTAAGGGGAGGAATGTTTTGTGCGGGATGTTCTAAGAGAAAGTGGCTCGTATGCACATTACACACGGGAAAACCACAAAAGAGCCCATGCAGCTAATCAGTTCGCCAGGATTCTAATTTCAGACCTACCTAACTACTAGTATTCAGCCACTTTACCGCTCGGACGCTTGTGGGCCTATATAACTATATATATTAGAGAGGAGAGTGAAAAATCTTTTATTGGAATTAACGTTTACAACGCAACCCACCTTCGCAGACGATAACGCATTGGATACTGGAGATTGTTGACAACAATGACGAATATAACATCGCTAAGGAACTCTGTATAAGGAGGAATCTGTATAACTTCATGTTTCATGATATCTTTCAGTTCTAAAAAATCTCGTGGATTTGTTGTATACACCTTAGATTTTAAATAACCACAGAACCAAAAAATCCATCGGAGTGAACTCGGGGGATCGCTGTGGCCACAAAACAGCGAAGTTGCAGGGGATCACTCTATCTTGAAACGTTGCACACGCTGAAAACTTGTAATTCTAATAAATGCTTTTCCTTCCCTCTCCTCTCTTGTGTTGTCACTTGTCTTTACAATGCTGTTCTTTGCAAATGTTTTACGCCAGCAGTTTTCGTCATACGTGTCCGAAACGTGCTGTTGCAGCACTTGCCGAACACATGCAGGGACGTCTGGAAAAGTAACACCTAGTATCCATTCAATGTTCATTTACGACATTTTGCTGCTGCAGTTCGGGAATTAGGTAATTCTGCAATATTCTGTATACAAAGTAATATTCTGTATACACTTGTGATGGATCACGTTTTCATAGTGGAAGTGACCTCTTCGAAGAAGTACAGACCGAGAGCGAATGTGCTTACTACGCCACACCACACCACCACACAGTACCCTTATTTCCTGTAAAGGCGCTGATGCCATATCGTGAGGTTTTCATCAGCCCAGTGAACGCAGTTCTTAGAATTTACGTTCCCAGTTAAGAAGAAAATCGCCTCATCCATCCAAAATAAAGAAGCAGTTCCGGGAAGAGTAGTTTTTTCTCCCTAAGAATCCATGTTTCAAATCTTACAAATGCCTTTTTTAGTTAACATTTTAGCCTAACGATTTATTTTGAATTGATGATTAAAAACTTGGTGACTAAAAAATTAAATTAAGTTAAATGATTTTAACTAGATGCAAACTGCTTCCTAATAAAATAAAATTTGTATTTGTTAGTTTCACAATTCGTGTTCCTGCCCTTGTCATTCATATAACTCTGACATGTGCAAAAATGTGTACAGTTTACTATTTTGGGACAAAAAAGCGGGCCGATATTAAGAAAGGAAAACGGAGAGAAATAAATAAATGCAAAATTTAACAAACTCTATGCAAGGCAGAGTACAAAAGATTATTTTGTGCTTTGGTATGTAGTGTATGGAATTAGAAACATGTTTCACTAAATGCAACGATTGGGGCAATTGTGTATGTAAATTATATTGTGTATGTATTTATGATATATCATAAATTACATCACTTATATGTAGTCAATTAATCGCAGTATTAATTATATATGTTATCAAAAGCAAAATAGAAACATTATTTTTTAAGAAATGAGAAACACTTACGTAGACACGATATTTCTCGGTTGTTAAGTAATGGATTGTTTGAATTTTGAAGAAAAATTAAAAATCTTATACCACTAAGGAATGACAATATTTTTCAGAACTGTAGGTTTTCCTGGTTAAAGAAATGCTAAATTAAGGCTCTTAGGCCGCAAGAATTGATAATACCTCTCAGAGCTGCTTATTTTTGTGGCTGCAATAATGATAAATTCCTTTGCAACGTAACGCAAAGTAACGTGATGAAAATGAACAAAAATAAAAAATATGGAACTACTAGACTCTAGTTCACGGACGACTGAATTATTAGCAGGAAACATATGTTCAGGTTTAGAAAATTCAAGAGTTTCAAATAGATTTTCTGACTGCGTAACTACACATTTATATCTGACTTACACAGATTTATGTCTTTTAAAACCAGCCAGATACGTTTTAACTTTACATTTCAAACAAATTGATAAGTTTTTGTGTATTTTCATTATGTTGGAACAAATATAAAAGATATTTTACATTATATGGCAATATATGCCACACAGTTATATGCAAGATGATATGCGTTCCAGCTTTGCTTCATTGGCCACTGATAAGTTAAATGTTTTTTTTTTCTTATAACAATCTTTTTGTTATTAGAGTAAGTACTGCCAACAACAGATAATTTGTTATTCTATTACATTGTTTACTTATTAAAACAAATAATGTGAGTAGCATATTTCTTAGTCTACGTGCTAAATAAGCTATATAAGTATATTTCTTAATAATCATTCTTAATTCTAAAATTAGCGACGCTAGGTCAATAAGTCACAGAAACGGAATTATTTTAACTATTAATTCACAGAGCACAATTTGAAGTTGTTTTGAAATTATTATACCTATAATGCAATTAAAAACTTAGTTGCTGATTTTTTTTATATTTGGCACAGTTTGAAAACGTTTCAAAGTCAGTAGCTCATTATATGTTTCAAACTGTAATGATATTTGAAAATTAAATTATTACTTGTTAGCCGCATTCAACTGGCCGAACAACCTCCGTTTGTCGATGTGTCTACAGAAAATTTCCAACGTCAGATTGTTTTCATAATGATAACCTTTATTTTTAAAAACCTTTCATGAGTTTTTTTCCTTTTTTTTTCCAAACCATGAGAGCATTTTAAAATGGACTTTCGTTATGTGCGCAAGGTTTTCCGGAACTTGAACTCTGCTATGACTCACAAATCGAGCATGCCACTTTTAAAACCGTAATTTTCCTCTAACGTGTCTAATAATCTGTAACGATGTGTTACATTCTGACACTTAACTTCCTTTTAGAGATGGAATTATCATAGGCAGACTACGCAGTGTCATTATACGAGTGAGCATCTCAACTACTGAGAGCTGAACATCCTTGTTCGAGCCCTCGCTGCGAAAATCTGTCAGTACAAGTGATCAGATTCAGGCTTTCTAACCCTTCACTTGGACACATTGATAGAAAAATTGCACTCTCAAAAATACCTTTAGATTTTTGACCGAGAGCCGCTTTACACTTCCTTTTTCCCCCTTGTAAACCAAATTACTGAATTTAGCAGCTGGAGTATCTAAAATGGAAACTGCATATCTTCAAGATCTGATAAGATTTCTGTTTTGTAATCTCAAAGGGCATCTATTCAAATCGATGTCTTGAGAAGTTCGCTTATTAGCAGGAAAAAAAGAAAGCAAAAATTAACAGTCTTAGAGGAAAATGTTTAACAAACAGGGACAGAAAAATGCATCCAGTTTTTCTTTGTCACCTTATCATCTGTTGATCACAGCATTTAGGTTCTTGACTTCTCTCGTGAGTAATCGAAAACATTTCTCTCTTTTATTTTATTTAATAGACTGAAGCTAGCTTCTTATTTCCTCAGCTGTTTTTCTCTAAGAAAAGGGATTCTCGCAGTCTTCTGCAGAAGTGTATGAATTATTTTGGTGTTTCAGCTCTGGATTAAAAGGGTCAAAGTATTCATTGTAAAATGTGAATTTCAATACGACACTGACGGTTTAGTTTTGCTTGTAAACTGACAGCCATTTAACATATAGGTAATATAATTATCTCATAATTATTTATCCCTTACGATCATCAGAACTATGCAAATAAATCCTAGCTTCTTGCATACACATCGGCAGTTAAAACCGTTTGAATATTTACTATATGTATTACACTGCCTATTAAATGCTGATTACTATTAAACGCATATCCAAATGCTGCTTTAGAAGCATTTATATCCAACGGAAAATGTAACGTGAATTATATAGCTTTAATTTTAGTGATCCATTAGTTTTTATTTAATGATCTAATCAACCATAACAAATTATTGTTATGCTAAATTAAAGTATGCCTCATTAACGAAAAGGCACCGGCAGTGACGTCATACTTTATTTTTCGTATTTTTCTCGTAAACTACGGGTCGTACAGGAACGCTTCTTTGGGCAGTTTTTGTGTACTCCCAACGAGGAATCTAGCTGTGCAGAGTTTATGCGGTTGTTTTGGGACGCCTTGCATATAAAAGGAACTATATTCCTTCTGAAGAGAAATTCGTTTTTAAGTGTTACATCTAAAAAATCTGAAAATCTTTAGAATATGAGGAAAGTTGAACAATGTATTTGCTAGTTTTAAATTAATAAACGTACTTTACATCATATAGCTGCATGATATTCTTAACCTGTATTCTGTATCAGGTTTATTTCGATTAGAAAATGTCTATTTGCAAATCTCAACCTATATTGTTACCCACGGAAATTGAAGTACCTATAAATAATGCTGGAATATACCTTAAATTAAGTGTGCAGACCGGCCAAATTAACGAAATACTGGAAAGAAGTTTCTGTCTTCCAAAATATGGTAGTCATTTTAGAAATGAAAAGTAGCTTCTGCATGGGCTGTAATACTCATACGCTGTTTATTTTAGTAAAAATTCAGAAAGGGTGACTTATAACCTTCAGCCCTGCGAAATTAGTCGAAGAGTGAGTGGAAATAAGCGATAACCATCACTTCTGTTCCAGATATATATGGGTTAGCTAACAAATCTGGTGAAAGCAATAGCTATCGACTAGCTTTTAAAGTCAAAAAAATACTGCATGGGCTGTAATACTTATACGCTGTTTATTATAGTAAAAATTCAGAAAGGGAGACTTATAACCTTCAGCCCTGCGAAATTAGTCGAAGAGTGAGTGGAAATAAGCGATAACCATCACTTCTGTTCCAGATATATATGGGTTAGCTAACAAATCTGGTGAAAGCAATAGCTATGGACTAGCTTTTAAAGTCAAAAAAATATTTCAGAATAGGATTAGTTTTATATATGATATATCCACACGGAATTGATTAGTTATGGCAAAGCACTAATAAATTCTCAACTTATGCTGCTGAAAGATGACTTGATGATGCTTTATATAAATACTGACAGTGCTGAGTACAGCAAATCATTGGCTATTCTATATGCCCCAAATATATCTTAAGGAATTAGTGAGACGGTTTTTTGCAGAAATCAAGCTTTGGGACAGGATAATGGATATCAGCTGCTGTGACATTTAAGGGACACGTGGTGAAAAGGTACCTTATAGTGATTAACGATATTCTTCGATAGTTCTTTCTGTCTAAATCATAAACCAATTGCTCAATCAAAATTGACCTGTATCTTTGTTTTTCACCTATTTTCGCAATTAACGGCTACATACAAAGGCATCTTGACATTGTAAGGGCTGGGATTAAGTTGCTTTACTTACGCTTGCTTCATAAAGTTTGTTTGCTCGAATACGGCAACGCACAAAACGATTAATTTGCCTAAAGAGAGGTATGATTTTTTGGAGGATTAAGAGAGACTGGCGCGTATTTCGGATACAGTTTCTGAAGGTATAACTTTTTTCTTCATGTCTTCTGCTTTTCTTGTAATATTTCCTGAGATAAACAAAAACACAGATAATGTAGAATATTATCAGTAATTTTGCTCCAAACATCGTCTTACACAAATTGACGTGCGTCACTTACGCTACCCTCCTCGCAAACTTTGATTTCCCTCAGCTTCCTCTTTCTTGGAGACATAATTTTCTAGCAAAGACTGTATTACAGACGAAAAGAATTCAAATCTAGTAAATGACTCCGCAGTAACGATCAGCTTACTATGAAACGCCTTTCGTTTCACTATACGTAATACAAGTAAAAATATATTACTGTAGTTTTATTCAAATAGTTTTTAGCATTTTCATTTTTTCTAGCCACCAGCTACCATCTAATCAGGCAAGCAAATATTTAAGGGGAATTTTTAAATTTTTCAAATCAAAAATACTACGTTGTTTTTTGCCATTTGAAGTAGACAGTATTGCGATTATCAAAATAAAATCATTTTAAAAGAGGAGGCTTGTTTTATGCTTTCTTACACATACGCATTTCTTGCAACAAAATGCTAGAAACAGAATGATATGAACAGAAAATCCCGAAATGACAGTTCGATACTCACGATTACTGTTAACATGATCACTCACTTATCGAAGTTATAACACAGTTTCATCTTAATTTAACTGACTGATTTCTTCGTACAGCTTAATAAAAATCCAAAACGCTAAGTAATATCTGCAGTAAGATCTAAGAATCAAATATTCCGGTAGGTACAAAAGAGAAAAGAAATCACTGGAACTACGTAAATTTGACAGGATCAACACTATGCAACAGCAAATATAGCCGGGCTTTATTTCGATTATTGAAGTTGAACTTAAATTTTAATGTAAATAATTTAGATAACTGAAACATTCAGTGTATTATTGCCTAGAATGAATAGAATGCAGCAAAAGAACCGATAGATTCTAGAGAATTCTTTTCCTTCTTTCCTTGATGGCAATTAGGTATACCTGGACTTCTTTCACAGCCTCACTGTGCAACATTTCTATTATTTTTCTCAGTACTCATTTATTTTTCATACCTCATGTCAAAGATTTCATTTGTTAAATGCAACTGTGAGCAGCAGAGAAGCTTAGAAAGATGGAACTAATAAGGAGAGACATAAATCAGCTTCAGAGTATATAATTAATAAAATGTTCATTATGGCTCTTGTAAACTGTGTGTTGAATCTGTAGCTGAAACAAGTAGTCTTGTATAGATATGGAACTTTTCCATTTTTTTTTCAGAGCACGGTAAAGCCTATAATACTGTGGTGCAGAAGACTGAAATAAATCTCACGTACTGTTCGAGATGGTAATCTAATAAAACGACTTTCCTGCTTATATTTGTTCTCATCTAATTCATAAAAAATGATTTGAATAAGCCAATAAAAGTAATATTTTTAAGACATTACTTCTTGCCATATTTGAAAAGACATATACTGAGGCGAAGAAAATAAGCTTATGATATATAGCATTTTCAATTTACATGTTAACAGTCAACAAAAATTCAGTCTTTGCATTTATATGGCTCTGTGCGGTGTAGTTTAGGTGTTAAGAGACAAACACATTACTAGGGCACTAAACCAGAACATGATTCCCGCCTCCTTGTTTGTCTTTCTTCTCCAATTTGAAAGATATTATTCAAACGAGCACATAAAACATTAGCAGAAAGCTTGCTGCTCTTTTTCTTTTCTCACACTTGTCCATTTGTAATAGAATTTTTAAAGATTTGGGCTAGAAATATCTATTTAATAGTTTGATTGAATTTAATATGCAAAACTGAGAATCTTATCAATAACTTAGTTTCAAATTTAGAAGAAGATCATTCATATGGAATAATGACATGTTCCAAAACAAATAATATTTCTCCTTAAACGTGCACCTAGTTCGTTCAGTGGTTTTGCTCTCCGACTGTAGCGATGTGATGTTTGATTAAGGGCCCGAACCCCGACCTCGTGGGGCTCGAAATAAAATACTTTCCTCATGAATATGAAAGGAGCTCGCTTCAGGTTCAGTGGATAATGACATCTGTTATTTAACCTTAGGTTTTAATGAAGAATGATGGTCTTCAGAATGTAGGTTCGAATCGCGCCTGGCTGTTGTTATAATAAATATGGAAACTCTCTTCCAGACAGGCATTCCTCTGCTTTCGGATGTATTGCGTGTCAGCCTTTTGGTCACGTAATCACCCGAGTTATTTAAACATGGAGCTGCCGCTAACGGCCCCGAGCAAAATCCTAAAGGTTATTCGCCAAGGAGCTTCGGATTGAGCATTTCGTTAAAGAAAAATAGTATATTATTTTTTCTCTTATTTCAGCGACTGGTACAGCAGCCTGGATCTTTGTTATCAGATGCTGGTGTCACGTCGTTTTGTTGGAGTTCCGAGTTGAGGCACGTTGTGAGGGGGTTCAGAGTTCAGGGGCTGGAGGCACGCTCGATGATAATAGAGCTGCTTTGGACACGAAGACGGCATCGATGGACCAGTTATGTGGCCACTTTGGATCGATAAGGTCAGGGTTACCTCGCCGTCAAGTTCGGACTCTGCAACCGACTTTTACAAAATCAACACTATTTCGGAATTTAAAGCACAGTAATTTACTTTAGACCTGTTTGCATTTCCAGTTAATAAACGAGCCTAATTGCTCTAAATTGCTTTGCTGCAAATACTTATCCATGTATAACGTTATGTCAGTTAGGCACTGTATTTCTTCGTATCTGCGCAGTTCTTTCAGATGTATTAAACCATCATTTTCGCTGCGCTATTTCTGATATTATTTTACCAATAACATAAAAGGAAGTTAAGCTATAATATATGTAAATATCGACAAAGCTTATCTAAAATGGAACTAGAAGCTGTTTTTGGGGAGGGATATAACATCATGTTACTAACAAGAATTTTTAGTTTTTGATAGGAATTTTAATTCCTTTCCAGATTTATGCGACGATGATTATTATGCAACTTCATGCCAGAGAGTATTTATGTATTTTTGCTATAAGTACGAATTCAGTGACATCAGATAGTGTATGTTATTGACTTTAATATTATTTCAAGCGAATAGATTTTTATCACAAGCTTCTTAATTACTTTGAAGCTTTGTTTTCCTTCACCTTCTGAAAAATGCATTCCGTATTCTACAGCAATGTTTAAAAAAAATCTGAGAATACTTTTTCACGGACTGCAAAAAATATTTTTTGTAAATGTAAATACTCATACAATGCTCATAAAATTTTAAAACGCATTTCTAAAATACTAGAAACTTTTTAAAGATCATACTTATCAGTCCCTAAAGCTGAAATAATAAATATTATTTTAGAGTTAAAATTAATCTTTAAAATATAAATAAGCTTTAAAAATAAAATCAGATATACGAAAGCTGTAATGAGAACTCTGATAAAGGTGTACTAAATCGAGTATTTAAGGAAAACTATGCTAATTTGTAACACCTAGCCTTAACATTACAACTCTCTGCTTATGCTTTGAATGCGCTTTACTTATTTATGAAAAATGATGATGTTCAGAAGAATTGAAATTAAACTTAACAATAACGCAGACAAAAAGATATAAATGCCACTGAAAGTGATTTGTAATGAGCCTTAAGTTATACCAGCTTAAGAGACGTAGAAATTGAAATTTACTGCAAACGTTCTCGAATTGACAATACATGTAACTATTTGCAATTACAGACAGATTTCTCCATCTGGAGGAAGGCTTATCTAAACGTCACCACCTCACCAAACACAAACCATCGAAATTCACATACCATTACTTAGGAGCTTCGCAGTCAAAAATTTCATTTCTTAGTTCTAATACAAAACAGAAACGAGAATCAGAAATGCGAGTATTCTCAGCAGCATTGTCGCGCTAGCAATGCTGCAGCTTGAATCAAGCAAAAACATTACACGTCACTCGCAGTTTTTTCCTTTATTTTAAATAAATTTGCATTTTATGAAGAAAATATTTACAATCTAGAAATAAGAGAATGAGTAGGACAGCTTGATTGCATCCCTGAATCGATCCTGCACTGGATTATTTAATTACACAATGTAAAAGAGGGTTATTTGCGAACTAACTTAGCTCTATCCTTGTTTTGATCGAAAGAAGGTATGAAATGAGTGGGTCTGATAACTATCTTCCCTTACGATAAACGCTTCGAAAGAAATAAAAGTATATTTTTATGTGCTTTTTATTTAATTTAGTCTAGATAATATACTTTTATCTAACCTTTATTCATTAGTGGAGTGCGAGGTTCTCAGGATGAGGCTCATCTATACGGACTTCGGTGGCATTTCTCCGAAGGAAAAACAAGAGAATTATTAACTGTTCATCAGTTATTAGTGGCATAGATAGACAATTCGTACTGATTTTATCAATACAGTGCTTAGTGTGCGTGCAGAATTGTGGTGTGTGCTATCCCTACATTTTCGGCTGCCTAGAGATATTTTGTTGAGACGAGACATGAAAAATGAGCAATGCCCTTGCCGGGACTGGAGCCTGGACATCTCGAATACGCGCCGAGTGTGCTATCGTTACACTACGAAGACACGCAGAGAGGTGGGAGAAAATACCTTATATACTCCCCCTTTTAAAGGGTGACTGGGGATTAAGGGACCCAAACGCCAAATCCTGGTGGTGAAGAGTCATCATTCACCACCTTTTAGTTCGGCGCCACTGTAGAGTCATTAGGTTATTTGGAAAGAGACATAAGAAATGAACAAAGCCCTCCCCGGGACTCGAACATCGGATCTCTCGAATACGCCCCGAGTGTGCTGACCATTACATCACGAAGGCATGCAGAAAGAAGGGAGAATATACCTTATAAATTTACATTCGGAAATAATATGAATAAAAATAATCCCGTACGCGCTAAAACCACTTACGCATGTAAAATGTAATACTATGCCATTAAGTGCATAAAAGAATGTACGAATATTTTACTCATGGTATCAAACAAGTCGGAGAGCTAAAGCTCAGTTTCCAATATAGTGTTATAATTTCATGCCTTGCTGCCAGGCGAAATGTTCTGTGCACATACATAAATACAGAAATGCATACATTCAAAGATTGTGCATATTTTCCCATATTATTATCAGTTTTCGTTCCCAATTTGATTATCAGGGCTGTTCATGTAAATTAGAAAATCAATATAGTGTTTATGTATTAATACTTTCCGAATTGACATGCATAAATAAACAGAAAATGAAGTTTCCAAAATGCTTCTAACTAACAAATTTAAGCTTCATAAAACCAACATGCATTGTTATGCTTAATGATATTATTATATTTTATACTTAGAAATTTGATACATCCTCAATTGCAAACAAGTAGCTTGAAAAATGCAAATTTGATGCTGCTGTAGTGGCGTGCTTAATGTTATTGCAGCTAATCTCACTTGTCTGGCCTAATCAGGAGAAACCCATTAACTTTATCGTGGCAAGCAAGGAGTGTAAGACTGCGTCTGTCGTTGCCTTGAGCCTTGAAAACCATAGAGGTGACTGTAAGACTTTGTCCCAGTATTGATGGAGAGCACTCCAGGAATCGGACCGAGGTCTCTCATCCCTTTTCCCCTACCACCGAACCTCTTGAGAGAACTTTCGGCTTTCCGTATATTTGAGTGCTTGCATGACGCACAGGCGTTATACATTTACAAAACTCCGTGCCTTCTCCGTGATTCGAACTTGGGCCCATCGATACGGCGGTCAGCGTCACAAACCATTTTAGCTTCTGGATGACTTATTCTGAGCACTATAGTTTGTTACTTTCAAATAGAAACTTCAAGGTAACTTTAAGTCTCCCAGTCTAACTCATAACTATGGATACAACAACTGAGAAAAAAGCAGACTTGCTGATGACATAGAGAAAATAAAAGCTCTTCGATGATAAAGACACGAGTTACGATTGCAAATGGGGAGGAGGGAGCTGGAAAGGGCCTTCAAGGGCCTGTTTTAAAGTAATATACTATGACAATATAGTACTATATGCATCGCAAGACTGTAATAATAAAATCAGTAAAAGAACTCTTTCAAAATACTTTTACTTCCGTTACCTTAGTTCTCATTAACACGAAAAGCTCTCACATTTATAATAATAACTAATAAGATGCATTTATTTTATGTACTGTTACTAAGAAGCTTTAAGTCTTTATTTAAGCATTAAGTCTTTATGTAGTTGTTACTGAGGAGCTCTTCTTGTTTCTCACTGGAAATTTATTTTATGCTACAAATAATGATATAAACTACACTGCTCTAATTTTGAAGAACATGATAAGCCGAAGCATTTCTAAAAGTCTACTTACTTCTTACAATTCTTTCGTTACTTTCGTGAAAACGAAGATCTGATTAATTTCGTAGCGAAAACCTAGAATAACCGTCGGATATTAACTATGCATAATGTCGTTAGAGAAAAAAGAAATATCTTATACAGATGAAAAACTATCGTCACTTTCATAATTTTGTTTGTGTCTATTTCTAAATCCTTATACATATTTATGAATATGTTTGTATGTTATAAATATGATGGAAATAAGCACATAAAGAAAATCTTTTCTTCGCATCATACTGTAGGAAATAAGCTTAATTAATGAATGCCAAAAATGCTGAAATATGTATTAAGTTACAAAACATTTTACCTTTTTAAAACACTGGTGAGCATTTTTATTTTTCCTGTGCCAAAGATCATGAGGTTGGAATTTCTTCAAGCAGTAGACAAACCGCGAGGATATTGATTGAAATTGTCAGAGGTTTTGCCATATTGGTAATCCGTAAAGCTGGAGGTTGTTCCAATTGACTACTTGCTTCCCGAAGACGTAGTACGCATTCTCCAAATGATGTCAGGTAGAGTGAGAAAAAATGGGTTTCATCATTACCTCGGCTTGCGCGAAAATATATTTGGGCACTTAGATATGAAACACGGGATGTGAGTGCTGTGGAACCATCATTCTTTCGGGATTTAGGGGTGTCGTTTTTAAGCAGTTTATATCCATAAGAAAAACAGAAGAGAGATCTCGGCCTGTTAGGTTATTATTCATCCGTTGCTGATAAACTGGCCTTGTAATTGGAAGTCAGAAAAGTTACTGACGCCGAGTTTTCCGAAAGGTATACAGAAACGATTCGATGGAAGTCAGTACTTCAGGATGCATGTACAAAAAAATCCCGCGTAACAGAACTTGGATTAACCAAAACAGTGCATAGGAGAAAAGTACCATTATATACATTAGTTAGACAGTCTAATTATTTTTTTAAATGAACACACTTTTTTTCCTTTGCTTTACCTTTAGAAAAAACATGCGGAGAGTTGCAAAGGAAAGGCAATACTCTTTGACCTCACACGAGTACTAGTACCCTTGTCCACTCTCAACTATCAACTACCTTCAGAAGAAAAATACATGTTTTATAAAATAATTTATCTCAGCATTTAGCATGCAAAAATAATTAACTGCGAAATAAATTGTCACTCAAGAAAGAACTGTTGTTGTTGTGACTTATCTCACTTGTCTGACAGTAACATCATAAAAGGACCGCGAAATTTATCGTCAAAAGGAGTGCAAGATTGCGCCTGCCGTTGGCAATAGTCTTGAGCACCATACATGTGACAGTACGACTTCGCTCAGTTCCGCCCCCAATTTTGAGAAACAGCAGCTCAGGGAGACGAGTCCAAGGGTCTTCCACCCCTCTTCCCCTACCAACAACCTCTCGAGAGGACGTTTGGCTCACCGCATATTTAGAGTGCCGCCATGCCGGACAAACACTATACATTTACAAACATCCATACCTTCTTCCATCCATTCGAGCTTTCAACAAGTAGCAGATTTGTTTTAAAATAAAAATGTAAACCAGGTATTGATGCAAGCTTTTCACTTTGTAGTAAAGACCATACCTTTTCATCTGGTCTTCAACTTACTGTCCTTAAAATTATCTGGCAGTCATAATTATGGTAAAAAAAGATTTGGAATTTAAAGAAAAATCTTGGTTTATATATATATTCTATAAGTAAATAACCATATTAATTAAAAAAGACAAATCCCTTTTCGTCTGAGACGTTTTTGTTTTCTATTCAAACAATTTTACTGCTTTTAAAACGATGTAAATGTATAGTTGTGGTTCTTCGAAAATCTAGTTGCAGCTCATAAATACCTTTGAAATCTAATATGTGGCATCTGTTGTCTCGCCGCCCTTGTTGTAGATGTTTTAAATACCAAGAAAAGGAATTTATTTTCTGTATATTGAGGTGGTTGACATAACGTTCAATGACGCGTAATTCCTTATGGGTTCAATATTAATTAATGATATAAAATCGTTTTACTTCTTATACATTTATTCAATTCAGTATTCTGATACATTTCAGCGAAATCTGACAATCTTGATGTCTATTAATGTCACAGCTTAAAAGATAATCCGTACTTAAATAGTGTAAATTTTAATGCTGCGACATTAATCGAGGATGAGCATCGCAGTGCGAATGATCCCGCGTTGAACAATAATTAGTAATATATATGACAAGGGACATAAACGCTTCCAATTTCATCTGTAATCTCAAGATGAGATTCCATTTAGGTTTAATAGTATCATTAATGTTCTCAATGTAAACTGAACTCCTTCTTCTTTTTTCATAGTCTCAATTTATTTTTATCTAAATGGAGAGCTGTAAAACTTCAAATGCGAGAGAAAGTTGTTTGAAAGCGATTTGCATTAGCGAGATTTCGCAAGGTACTGGAGAAATTTACTAGGGGTTGGGCAAATTTTCGCTCTTTAATTACTGTGGTATTTGATGAGTATGATTAAAAAATCTCATTAGTCACCGCTAATTGACAGAGCGTGAAATCTTTAGCACAAACGCGATATTTATGCGATCATTACCGTATACTACCAAAGTGGGTGGGATGTTCACACATGGCAAGCATGAGGTGAAGATTAAAAGATCTCGCACGAGGAAATCATCCTTCAAAACATTCATGGATAACCTTAATGGATCGAAGGAACACGTCCATGTTACTCCCATACATCACGGCCGAGTTATTTACAGAGGTCGCAGCTTCCGATCTTCAATAACCTGTTCCTTCCTGTAGCCGGCTCTAAACTACCATACACTCATTTGAACATCTGAATGAGTTGTGTTTATTGAAACATATCGATCGACTACAGCGATCCAGGTCTCATCTTCTTCATTAAAAAAGAGGTTTCTCTTTCCGATATCTCCCTTAGTCCATTTCGCTCGGATTATTTTTTAACCACTTGAAAAGAAACGTTTATGTTTTCGTAATGCTTGCTGTTGGCGGAATAAATTCTTCGAAATATTCTTCTGCTATTTAAACTGTTTTCTGAAGTTCCTTCTTCCAAAGTATGGTAAAGTCTAATAAATAGCATTCTGTTTTATGACGCTGTTCGATAAAAGAACTGGAAGGATTTTTATGAGTCGCTGTTTTATTGCGAAAGAAGTAACTTTTAATGTAATTGGCACTTTTGCAAGATTTTTTTTATTTGAAATTAATAAAAAAGTTTTAAAATTAAGTAAAACTGAAAAATATTTTTCGATGGTTGATGAGATGATAGCGTTCCTCATGTTTGGTAATTTTTCTTAAATTATTCGCGAAGGCATCTATTCCCATGAACACTAAGCTTTTGTATGCTTTGCCATCAAAACCTGCAAGAAGTTTAATTGCATAAATCGCACGTGTTATTTGAAGAGAGCATTCTACGAATCCTCTGTGAAAAACATTTCAACTTGATGTAATTATCTTTAATTATTAAGTATTTTTCATAATTTCAAACAATATGGGAGACGAAACAAAATCTGCATACAAACATCTCGTTTTAATTCATAAGTAAAACTGGATGACACAGTCAATTTTTGTCAATTACATTTCAGCACTGTCCCGTTATACCATTACATTGAAGATACTAATTATACTTTAATTTTAAAAATTTATAAAATCTCGCTTAAACGTCAAAGGAGAGTTAAACTTTCATCACGTTCTGTCAAAAGTATCAGTTTGTTTTATTAAATAAGTACTTCCTCTCCCCAGTGGCCGGACACTTGTTCAGAAATAATTCGTCAATAATGCCCAACTCATCGGTCTTTTGGTCGTCTTATCATTGTTAACGTTGCCCAGGGACCATCACAGGCAGTAGAGTAACGAAATAAATATAACTTTCATGAATTTCTTGCGGGTTCTTGGAGTAATTATGGAAATACAAATACAAAGACAGACATATTAGTTGGCTAATCATGGAAAGGTAGTTAAAAGCTGTCTGCTTTCCATTTCTGGCAATTACTATGATGTAAAAATGCCTTAAAATGCCAGTAGCAGCGTCAGTTGCATAGTGAAGGATCACTCAGCCTTTTGATTTAAAGAAGTTATCCTGCTTTAGTTTTTCGCCTATAGCAGCATACAGCTATAGCTACTAGTAGAGAAAGATGCCTTTGGGAAGAGTGTTATAAAAATACTACTTAAAAGAGGAAAATAGGATATTAATTCCCAATGCTGTAATTAGTTTAATACAGGATGGTCAAAAAGAACTTGACAAGTTATGAAAGATTTCAAGAACACGTAAAATGAATGATTTTTTGCAATATTTACAAGTGCAGATTGACATGTATTTGCAATATACGAAAACAGGACAGAACGCGTATCAGGTTTACAGGTAAGATACCTGTATTACAAAAATTCCCAAAACAAACTCGACATTTCACTATGTTTGAGATTCTGCCCGACAGAAAACTTCATAAGGTATGTTTAAAACGAAAAAAAAGTTTTGCTTTTCGAAATGTGAGTCGATTGTACAGTAAAAGTTATAGAAGATACAGAATGAAACAGCTGTAAAGGTGAAGAAAAACTGTCCATTATGGATAAATGTTACAAATCTTTGAGGCATCCACCATTGTTTTTAAGCACATCCTGCATACGGTCAGCGATAGTGACAACAGCGGCAAGACGCACACCAGCTTGGATGATCGATGCTTCTCTCATGATAATTTCCCTCCATTAAAAGGCTCAGTATACGTAAATTATTGTAGTGGATCCTGAACTGCAACAGAGATTCATCAATGTTAAATTAGGAAAGGGAGGATGCCATGCAAATGAAAAATGGTGCGAAATGAAGCAATCACTGCTATGATCTTAGGTATGTTGTTTCTCGCTCTTGGCCAAATGTGATATGGTACAGTCCTACATGCAAATGACATTCTGAAAAGCCATTACTTTCCCACATTTTTGGAATAGCATTTCTGAACGGCAGCAATGTATAGCTTGTGGCTTGTACTACACTCTTGTGTGATCAGCGCGGCAGACTATACATTTCTACCCCATGAAAACGGTACGCAAACATGTTCAGTATTTAGCACAGTATTTTAGCATGATGAACCCTGGTCCTGGATAGATCAAATTTATTTGCGTTTTGTGAATACATTTATGAACATTCAGCATGACTGCAACATTCACTGGACTGGTAAAATTCACTGCCACATTACCTTCGATCGTATCTGCAATCCCCGCTTTTAAATTTGCAGATTAAATCATGAACAGATTACACTGAACACGTAAATTATGGATACGATAAATTAATAAAATTCATCTGATGCATTACCATCGTTCATATAATAAATTTTCACGAGTTCATCGCAGAATTTGCTTTTGGATGAGTCTCACTCTTGCGTTCTTTGAAGCACATTCCTGTGTAGAAAATGAGATAATTGCTTTTCTTCTTGTTATTGGGATTTGTGGGAGAAAAGGAGACGTAAGAAAGTTGTTACAGAAAGCATCAGCTGTGGTGCTGCTGAGTTATCCAGAGAAATGCATGGGTAGATTGCTGCGTGTATTTGTTCAATCTCTTTTAATTATTTAAAGAACGACATGCCTGTTAATTTCCGATCTATACGTACTGCTTGAATGCGTTATTGCTGTGTTCTGTCACTTAAAATCTCATGCTATCGTGAAAGCCCGGGATTTGTAATGGAAATTTTCGAGATACTATTACGTTCACTATAACTGTGATAAGTGATAGTGATATTCATAATTTTGGGCACCGCGAGAGAATATCAATCTCTTCTTATACCGCAAAATTTGTAACGGATTCCTTGCTATTCATCCTCCGGAAATCGCGTTAATTGGTCAAATTACTTTATGGCTATCCTGTATTCGAAAGCTTTTAATGTATTGTTTTTAATTACTATTCATTTATATTCTGCTGAATAGATCCGTACTCAAAAGCGTATTTAATCTTTATGTGTAAAAGAGGTACTTAAATATGAGGACAGGGACACGTATGATTTTCGCTATGTGGTTACTTTAACTGTCAAATGTATTCTACCCCTGTTTCGTGTGTTACGAAAGTATACTCTACTGCCCTTATATTGTAAAATTTGCAGCGGACTACTCACAATACGTTCTCCGAAATCGCAGGTGACACCAATCCGAAATCAAATGAGCAACTAGGTGGATCGCCAACTAAACAAGAAATGAAAAACTAATTTAGAAAACGAAATTATCGTAGACAAATAGTTTTGGTAGGGTCTAATTTATATTACATAATTGCTTGCTTGAGTAATATTTTATGTACTTGCAGTCATGTTTCTTAATACTCAATTCTTATTGTATATTAATTCATGAATTACAAGAAGGGTTAAGAAAAGTTTTGCTTTTACTATTTGCTGTTTAAACTATCCCAGCTTAATCACTAGTAAATGAATTAATTAAATTAATTCTTTCTTAGGGAAGCTACTAATGCTTTAAAGGTTATTGTATGTGCAGCTGCATAACATGAAATCTTACTATTATTTGAATCAACATACATACATTAAATGTCATATCTTAGTAATCCAATAAAACAAGCTATGGTTATTTTTTAGCAATGGCTCATGACTCAAGGGGCAAAAGCGAGGAATTTGAGATAAATAAATAAATTAATTAATAATTTTGAGTGTGTTTATGCCAGTTTTTTATGCGTTTATGCGTTTTGCGTACGATAAAAGTATATTTTATTCTTGGGGAAATGTGCACGATTTGAATTTTTTTTCCTGCCACAGAGGCAGAATTTCTTTGCTATTTGATTGTCTTGCATCGTAAACAGACTTGTCAGATTATTTATTACTTATGAGTATATTAAGAATAAATCCATAACCCTAAAGAGAGCTTTACCGGTTTTAAGAAAATTTAAGGGGAAAAACTGATAGTCGTTTAGTCTAGTATTTCAAACCCGGTCTCCAGTGAAGCATCAAGAGATGTGTCGCGAAATTTTTAAATTTAAATATACATTTTGATACTACGTTTTAATTTTTTCAACGTTATATTACCCATGCTAATTAATGTTTCCTGCAATGAACATAGTGAACACAGTAAATAAAATCAAAAGTTATGTATATAAACTCATCTGATATGAACTGATATCTGATATAACATCTATATATAAACGTTCGGAAACACGTTACTGTGTCTTTACAGCTTGCGGGAGGAAATATTTTGATAAATGTGAAACTTTAAAGATAAAAACATATTTAGCAACCGTTAAATTGCACTCTATGTGTACCAAAATAGACAGACTAGCATAAGCGGTGGCTTACACCAGTACGTCCTGTATTCCATCTGTGTCTCAATGGAAACATTCGACTGAGTTGCCCTGTTCGCCACATCTGCAAAAGACGCATCCAACTATAGTCGAAGTTGAGGCAAAAGCATCATTCGTCTCTGGAAAATTACTTGATGACATTCTGCATTTCAAGTTCCTAGGACACATCACCAATCCAAACTAAGGTGACGATATTAAGCGACGAAGTGGACAAAGTGCATGCTACCATTATAGGATCTATCTCTCTTTGGCCACATAAACTAATCTATATCCTACTAATGAACCTGGCGACTTCTCCCACAAGCGTGAAGTAATACCAGCACAAAAGAAGGGTGAAAATAACCCTTTACTAATCTCAACTATGAAAAGAAAGCCACGTATTTCGTGCTGTACAATAACACCGACAACCTGCGGTGAAAACCAAGAATTTGTAACACAAATATATTCAAGTCTAAGAAGAATAGGGGGTGGAATAGCAATTTTAAGTTACGGCTAACTAGGCTGACTCGACAACCTAATAGGCGTGATAATTATTCAAATGTCCAAAAGGTGTATAATTGTAACAGCAAGGTCAAAATCGAAACGGGCTGTGGCTAGCGAAAACACTCTCTAAATAAACTCCAAGATTTCCCGTTTAAATACTCACTTCACTTAACTTTAAATTTTCATCCTCGCGAGGAAATGCGAAGGGAAGTTCAGAAGTTCAGGAAAGATAACAAAAATTTGAATAATAGAATAATACGTTAATTAAATTTGAAGAAACCTCACACTTTTCTCCATAAGAAGACAGGAAATCATTTGTCAGGTAATAGGTTAAGTGATTACAGGTATTATCATTCTTCTAATAGTTTATAGAGTACCTGTAAAGGCAGATAAAAATTACTGATCATCGTGCTTAGTAGTATCTTCTACCATCCAGATGCAATGTGATGCGTGAGATTACTTGTTAACCCCCTCTTAGCATGACTGTTGAACCATGGTGCTCTCTTTGCTCAGATGTGCTTCTGTACGTCTAAAAATGACCAACAATCCTCTTGTAGCTGGTCTGCTCATTGCGCGTATGACTTGGGAAAAAGAACTCAAAGCAGTTTGCATAACTTAACTTCATTTAAAAAGGTAAAATTCGATTTGTAAAAATGACTAGTTTGATAAATCTGTGTGAAATGCCCAACAACCGCTCGACAAGTTATGCCTTATATCACTATAGAAAACAGGTGAAGTTTGCAGAATACCACTAGTTTACTATGTATTTGTTTCACTTGCAGATTCCACCATGACCTTAGTTTATGCAAATTTTCTTACATTTACAAAGAGCGATTTTATGCGCTGCTATTTCTATTTCACTGAATATATATCCACAATCTTCAAGTTTTTCTGAAGTACTCTAGTCATTGTAACTGTAGAAAAAATAAATTTTCGTACCTCCCTCTTATATAATTAATTACTATTTTTATGAAAGTGATGAACCAGGATAAAGTTATTAATGCATTATAATTGCATTTTTATGCCGCAGTATATCATATAAATCCGTAAACCATCTATAACTGTCACGAATTTCTAAATAAGTGACACATACATTTGCTTTAATCACCTATTTCTGTATTAACTGTCATATAACTTCATTTATTGCCTCAGGAGTCTCAAAACCAAAAAATTCGTCCATTAAGTTGCTATACTCGACCGACATAAAAAAAGACTGCATATCGGCACCGTTGATCCTGCGAAAGAGAACTACAATGGAAAAAAGTACATTCCTCTTACGCTTTGTAATTGATTGGAATGACACATACTGATATGCATTTCAGATATTTAAAATTGTGTTTGAAAATTAAAAGCTGTCAAAGAAAGAAAAAGCATGTGCTCTTTATGTAAGTCTTTTGGAACATTTTCCTCTT
>KK116499.1:754538-767540 GCA_000611955.2 Stegodyphus mimosarum
ATACGAACATAAAGATGTTACGATTTTGTTAAAATTTAATGACCTATGTGTTGTTTCAGGAATTTAAATTAGATAGTAGTGGAAAATTAATAAATATAAAACAAAACAAATGAACTCGTTTTATATCACTACTGTCTCTACTTACGATTGCTGATTAAATGTTACATTCTTCGATTTATTTAGTTACCTATTGTTACTAATCTTCACTAGTTTTAATAGTTTGTTCTTTGTAATAAGAAATTTTTAAGGAAATGAAAAATATAGTTTTCTTTTCATAATTAACCCTAGTTTTTAAATAAAAGGTTGAAGACATTAAATTGATCACGCGACTTTATTGTTTAGAAAAAGTTTATGTTTTTTTAAACACATTTCACTTTAGGCATATTTTATCTGTCTCTGTTCGTTCAGAAGTTTGAGGCATAATCAATGAGTGAGTACACTCAAATCAAACAATATTTCTTTAAAAACTTCCTCACGAGTAAATTTGTTTGTTTATTTATTCCGTCACAAACAAGACTGTATTTAAATTTAAAAGCATTTTTTTTTAGTTAAAATAGCTTTTAAATTTGTTCCTTTTGGAAACTTCAATTTCTGCAACGTAGGAAAGGACTGGATTGGATTACTTGAATTAGAGCAAAGTACACACGAGTGCTACCTGCCTAAGAGGTGGTATGCCTTCATGGAGCTGCCTAAGAGGTGGTATGCCTAAGGGAAACTAGGTCGCGCCTGCGTTACGCATGTAAAAATTTACGAAATCTCCCACGCAACGAGACCATTCGCTGTGATTTTAACCTTAGTCGAACTATCAATGTTTAGCGATCTTAGCGCTTGGCTATCGCCGGGCGCACCATAAAAAAGATTTGAGGGAACACCAAGAAACTGTTTTTAGTGCCTGACACTAAATTTAGAAGGAAAATTCAATCTGTAAGGGCAGAAATGCTTACATTTTTATCTTAAATAATAACTAATCTATGATTTGCAAACCTGAGACAACTATTACTTCATGCCTATAATTTTATATATTAGACATAGGCCAAAAAAATTAGACATGAAATTTATGATTTTCTAATATATCATTCTTATAACATTAAACACATTTTCGAATATGTGTGAATAATGTGTATCTAAAAGAGTGCTTGAATAAATATTTCTTGAAAGGTTGAAAGACCCATGACCCAGTTTAAAAAAAAAGAATCAGATAACGTAGGTTTATATAAAAATTCAATTTTTATACGGACTTCGTGTAGACTATGATATCAGTTATACAAGTATTTTCATAGCGGAATTAATCAGGCATGAAAATTCAATTTCACATGATCAAAATTAACCAAAATATTAGTAATTAAAAATTTACAAGGTCGTATTCCAGTATTACTGATGGGAGCTATGCATGTGAATTTTTCGAGCACAAACTTTTAAAAACTACATGAAGAAAATATTATGTCTGATAAACAGTAAGGTATAGAAGCATAAATTTCAAATTCCTATTTGTAAAAATACCATTCCAATTTTGTGTTCAGTTAAAATAAATTCTTATACGATCCCTTAATTCAATTATTTGTCTCCAGGAGAAAATGGTTTAAGTCTATAAGGTATTTCTCCCGCCTTCTTCGCATGCCTTCGTGGTGTAATGGTCTGCATGCTCGATGCGTAACCGAGAGGTCCGTGGTTCGATTCCCGGCGAAGGCGTTGCTCATTTTTCGTATCTCCTGCATTCAAATAACCTAATGTCTCTACAAGTCATGCAAATGCTCTTGGTGTGCTCTCGTGGTGTAAGTGCTAGCACGTCTGGCTAGCAATCGGAAGATTCAGTGCTGGAATCCTGGCGAAAGTACAGTTGATCTTCTGTGTTCCCTGCTCCGAAAAACCTAATAGTTCTACAAATTACTTTAAATATTAAAATATCTTACAGCACAAGTTATTTAACTGCTTTTGTTATCTCATTTTCCTCCAGTTTACATAATTTATCTTGTAAGATGTTTATAGTGAATTATACACAACATATCTTTTGATATAATAATGTGTAGGAGATTTTGTAGGTAAACATAAATCTACTTCAACTCCATCTGCAGATATTCGTGTGTATTTGGATGAAAGCTATGTTATTGAAATTTAAAATGGTTTTAGATACATATATGCATGTAAGCACATAAATTAGTTCTGAACTTGTAAAATAATTTTTTAATAAGTTTTTATTTCATTATGTAAACATGAGCTAACCAAATAAGTAAATAAAAACACTGAAAACCGCGGGTGTTAGAGAAAGGTAGGTTAAAAATGCAAAGTAAAAATTTAGAAAAACAGTCAACCTATTTCTTTGCTTATATTTTCATGTGAATAATATTCACTCTTGAATCAGGAGCATAAAATATGTAAACTTAATAAAAATAACTAAATAATTTAAATTAATAAATAAATATAAGATTCCTTGTTTTGCTACTGATTAAATACATATTCATAAGGTCCACTTGGTTTAAAATGTATTCTTTGGTCTTAATATAAAAAGATTAAATACATTGATAACGGCCCTTTGATGTTTTAAGTATTTTATCTTTTTATATTAAATCTTTCAAAGAATACATTTTAAACCTAGTTTTTAACGTCAAGTGATATTGCAGCTTATGGCACAAGTATCTAATATTTAAGTTCCTAATTCTTGAAGAAATATTTCCAGAACATTTAATTATGTTTTTAATAACTGCATTTAGTAACTGTAGAACTAACTAAAAGAAATCTGAAACCTGGTAAAATCAGCTAATTCATGGGAATGTTTATCTGGAAAAAGGCATACTTAGGAGGATAGTGGGAAACAAATGCGGGCATACGCAAGTGCCTCACATGTACTGGCAATCCTTATCAACCTATTACCTTTTTGAGTCCGTAGGTCTGACTATAGCTTGAGGAGGATGAGCTCTGACTATTCTTTAGGGGGATGAGTGATGCAGTATACTATAATAATAATGACAGTATGTGTAGAGCGGCTGAATAAAATAAAAATATTACACAAGATTAAAATGCAACACCTAAATTTACAAGTGAAAATAATTAAAATTAATACAGTGGTCTAAATATTTTAGAATGATAACATACTTGGAAATTTCAGTAGGAAAAATAACCCGCTGAATTCCTTATTAATTAAATAATTCATTTAGTTAAAAAATAAACAAGTAAATAAATGAATAGTAATTAAATGCATTAATTGGTAAAGGATTAGTTATAATTAAGTTAACTTGCTTACATTGTGAGTTCTTTGAATCTGTATCCATAGTTGCATGGATTCTTCCTAGTTTAACTTGATATCCTCAATATTTACCTCTTTTCAAATCTATATACTGTTGAATATCATTCAGGTACAACGTAGCAATGGCAAAACTATCGTATAATGTAGAAGGATGCACTTGTGTAATAGTTCTCACAGGTTTTACATATTTGAAAGCAAAGGAATCGGAAATGTTAGACATAAGAAAGACAGCAAGAAATTTTCAAAAAGAAAAATTCGACGTTAGATTAACTTTATGTAAGAAGCTTATTTCTTTAGCTATTAATCAAGTAACATTCAAGTCCCACATAGATCATCGCCCTCAGAAAAGACTTCAGCATGCCATTCTGTGTCAAAGTAGCCACCTACGAGACCGATGAAGAACAAGACTGAGGTGAAAACTGTCAAAAAATGTTTTCATATTCATGGCTCTTTAAGTAAAATGTTTTCAATTTTTAGACACAAGTGATTAATATCACCAATGCCAGAATTTAATATAAAAGACGAACCCTTTGTTCATCCTTCGGGAAGAAGTAGAAAGTCGCTTTTGGATGGCAATCAAAACTGAACCACAAAATAAGGTAACAAAACTCTCAAGATATTTGACAGATGCGGTAGATCACATGGCTTTCTTTGCTACAGGTCATAATATTGCGGGTGAGGAGGCGAGTATAATTTGTCTACTTGGGCGGTAGCCATAAATATCTAGCAATAAGAAATGGAGCCAGAGGAGCCATTTTTTAAAAAGGATTAGCGTCTTCAGCAGATGCAGCTTATCAATTACTGGTATTGACAGATTCCAAATGCCAGCTTCTTTCCAAACAGCTTTATTTGTTTCGGAGGTAAATGTCTCTCTGCTTGATATATTAGTCGGGTAATTTTTTTATTTGGTTTCCATTGAAGTGACATTCTTTATATTTGAAAAATATATTCATCAAATTTACCTTAGGTTTTGTTCCAAAAGAAAATGAAGGTGATATTTTATCGAGTGCGTACAAACCAAATTAAATTTCTGATGAATATTTGTTAACTTTTTTATAACTTAAAATGGGAAAAACGTTAAACAATTTAACAGGTTTTTAAAAATGTGATTCCTAAGTATTTCATTTTAGATCATAAATAATTTATTAAATTATTCATTTTAGATATATATATTCTTTTTAGAAGGAAACGGAAATTTTGTGAAAAATGTTTTTATTCATAGGAAAATTTAAATTATTCTCAGTTATTTCAAAACTATGACACCGCAAAATAATAGTTATTTCTTCTTCGTTATAAAACTCATTAATGAGGAAAATCACTTAAGGACACTTAGTAATTATTTTTACCTCCCACCAAACTTATATTCATAAGAAAGGGAGGTAATGTTTTCAGTCTAAAAATTTGATACTGAGTTTTCAGAGAATAATCACGAATTAGTGTCCTTATAACATATTTTTACTATTTTTACAATGATGTCTATGTGTCTGTATGAATGTGTGTGATGATTTATTCACCCACAATAACTAATGCAAACGTCCAAAAATTTCTATTTTCCGTATTTAAGCTCTCTGCATTCATATAAAAGATTGATTAGATTTTGGGTAAAACTGTACAAACTGAAATAGTACTTTACATGAAGTCCTTAACAGTTTTTAACGAAAAACTACATGTATATTAAAATATAATCCCAAATTTTTCAGTTTTAAGATTTAAGACTTGTATATTAATGGGAACAACATATTAGATTTTGGCTAAAATAGATAAATAATAGGAAGTGATATTTTACTTGAAGCTCGGAGTAGGTTTTCGCGAAAAATGTATATTATGATATAACCCAAAATTTCTTATATTTGGTATATGAAATTTGCTTATACATACCCAATGTATATACAATTATGACTAAGAATAACATATTAGAGTTAAACTATACGATAAACCGTAAGTGATACTTTACTCAGAACGCATAACAGATTTTCTTGCAAAAATATGGGTTCACAATAATAAGAGTTTAGTCTAGAAGAATGCAGCACATGTTCAGGCTATTTCGATTACACCTAGACATGATATTTATTTATATCAAGCCGTAGAAGAGAATGTTTCACAGCAGCGTTTTATTTCCAGAACTTCAAAATCCTTGTAATGTAGGCATATTATCAGTCACCAGGCGCTTTATTCTCTTGCACTGTTGATGATTACGAGGCACAAGAGAAAACAGGGAGTTCGAAAGCGCCTTTTTTTATTTCTTACTGATCCCGAAATACACAGTAGGCTTTACTCAGCTGTAATTCCAGAAGCTAATGAGAATTTTTACTGATACCTAAATATCGGGGGGGGGGGGGGATGTACATGCAGAGCAGATCAAAAGGAATTTAGATTTGTTGGTGCTATAGAAATAACTATAAGAACGGAAGAAAATTAAATTATGGTTTTTGTTTCAAAAATATAATATCTGCACTTATTTTCCTTTAATTAAAAACCAACTAAATTATATGTTATTCAACTCAAATAAAATACAGTTTTCAGTGAAAAATTAAAAGTCAAACATTCCATTACGTTGATGAAATTAATAAAAAAACAGTTTTTATGCATGGCTAATCATATCTAATAAATTATAATCCAAAATTTTGCATTAGTGACCTCGATTTGTTTGCGCAACAAATTAGAGTTTGCTTATAAATGATCAACGAAAGCGATACTTTACTTAAAGCTTGTTGCTATTTAATACATGAAACTGGCTAGGCTTTGCGCTAGTCACATCAGAATTTTTTAAATTGTTTGATAGAAATTTCATAGCATTCAATATATTACATTAGCCTTTACTCCCATCATGCACTATAATTTTATATAAAATTACTTTAATAATACTATTTTTTCCAGCCAATTCATTCTTAGACTGAGAGCAAAACTGACTGATTGAATAAATTTGAAAAAGTAGATCTTAAACGACAGGAATTCATAAAAGTACTGGACACATTAAAAATTTAATAAGTTCTGGAAATTAAGCTCTGGAATAATAAAATGAGCTGTGAACTTCAGTAGGTTTTTAAAACCGTTGACTAGACACCCACAATGATGGGTTTTCAGCCTAATACCCAATTAGTGATAGAATATCTACAGACCTTGTTTCAGAATATGATACTCCGTTAAGACGCAAGTGATAATGCAAGATTAAAGTAACGGTAAAGTATGGAGGGCAAGGTACAAGGTGACAGCCCAGCTTTAGCTCACTTCCTCCCAAGTCTGAGGGAGAGCATTCCAGGGGTACGAGTCCGAGGGTCTCTCACCCCTCTTTCCTTATCACCAAACTCTCGATAATACCTTCAGCTCGTTGCATATTTAGAGTGCCCCCGTGGATGTGGGAGTTGAACCGCAACCTGCTGTTCAGAGTAGCAATCGGCTTCCCTAACCAATATAGCATCCAGTGCGACGATGAAAAATTAAAATGAATATAATGTGAATTTTAAAAAGTAACTGCATTTACTTTCTTTCGAAATTAACATTAACTCAAGATTATTAAATTAATTGTCATTATAGCCTGAAGAAAGCACGAAAATGAAAACTGTTTAGATTGAACATCTGTGATACTAGTAACTGCCGAAAACAAATCTTCAATCTCGGCTTGAAGCTGTTTAATCCTGCACTGTTTAAAATTTAGTTGCATGTAAGAGTTAGTGACTGAAAAAGGTTACCGAGAGCACACTGAGTCTATCGACCGTTGACATACTAGACTATGATTGTGAGAATACATAGAATAGCATTTCGGTGCGTAACTGAATTGAAACCTAATCTCTTCTTCTACCACTTGTATCCCAATTCCGTACAGTTTAAATGAAATTTAATAATATTCAACAAAGAATAAACACCTAATTTTAACTTCTGTTTCAGATCCTTCATTTTCTCCTAGTTTTATAAATCTCCAGCGTTTTACTGCGATAATTGAGGTCGACAATTTAATGACTAAGATAGAAAGCATTGATCAAGAAAATCAATTATTGAATATAGGCCTACGTAAAGCCCTCATCATGAAGGGATTTAAAACACATAGTTGTTTAAGTGATTAAACAATTTAAATGCCTGCATTTATTCACGCAGATTCTAACCCTTCAAGTTGAAAATGTATAAGGCGTGCTAAGGTAAAGATGAAGGGGGATGCAGTCTCTGTGTACGAACGCAAGCGGGGAAGGTTAAAATGTCAATGATGAGAAAAAAGAAAGTTGGGGAAATTCGATCTTATCTGCTCGAATAATATCTCGTCAACGCATACCTGTGTCTTAACTGAGTCTCTGACCTTCTCCTTTCAGTCAGGTGCATCACAGCTTTCTCTAGCAGTGCGTCCCCCCTTTCGCTGATTCTCAGCCTCAACGCTTTTTTCTTCCCAACTTAAGTCTCTTGACATGACCCGAGGGTTTACTTGGAATGTGCGACTCGACCTTCTGCTCTTTGACTCTTGACCTTGACCTGAAACTTCAATCGTCTTCTCACGAAAATCGGCTTCGGACATGAAATCTTCAGCCTCGTGTACGATTGATTTTTTTATATTTTAATATTGAGCGTTTTTGAAATTTGTAGCTTTTTCAGGTATTACCAAATGATTAAGTCACGATCATGACTCTACAAACGTGCAAGCTTGAATACTTAGATATTGAAATATGTGGAAGCGGTGAGTAATACAGCATTTAAACTGGTCGAAAGGTTACGTGAAATTTAATTAAATGGTTTCCAGTATCTTTTTCGTTCAATATTTAAGAGTTTATAAATAGGGCATTACTAATATTAAAACCTCGAATCAAAAATTCTTCGGAGAATGAAGGGAAGATTAGGCAAGTGTGCATAAGAGCGAAAATATTTTCACACCCCAGGCAGCAAGGCGTCTTTGACGCCTTTTCACATATAGTAGCACCTAGAAAGCAACTTATCCAAATTAACTTTTTGGCATATTTAGCGTCTAATTAAGCCAAGTCGGCTGTCCACAGAGCCAAATTTCATAACTTACCGTTGGTGTGAGCAAGATACTAGTTATTTTATTTCTTGTATGCCCCACCAGTGGCCGAGCAGTTAAGATAATTGATTACTGTGAATTCCATCTTAGGCGAAAAGACTGGCTGCATGCTTAGTTTCCGTGGTTTACCACGTATGTAATGTGAATAAGAGTCAGTTTCCCATAGAAATGTCTTCTACGAAGGCATCAGGGATAGCCGATGTATGCTTTGCCATACTCAAATAACAAACAAGCTTCTTGTATAACGTTAAGAACTCAAAAGTAAAACAGAAATTAAATATTCATTTCTTGCAGCATTCTGATGTATTTTAATGCATTAAATGCCAAAAACTGTAATTGGTTTTATGTAGAATCTGTAGAGCAAAACATTTCTTCCAAAAATATTTCATTTAGCATGCCTCACCAGTGATTTAGCGGTGAAGCTGCTAAACACTGGCAGTTAGACAGTGGCTGCATGGGGAGTTTTTTTTTTCTTGATATGTAACGTGAACATCAGCTAGTTTCCCTTAAATAGTCCTCTACGAAAGCATCCTTTCCTATATAGCTATCTATGCTTTAATCAACTGACTCAAAATTTAAAAAATTGCCTGAAATAACTCTCTGCAAATTTTATCATCATCCAACTACTACAACATGCTACTTTTTCTTCTTTTCTACCTATCTTTCACTTTTTATTTATTTATTGTTACTTTATATTGTAGAGACATTAGGTTATTTCGAAGCAGGAGACGTGAAAAATGAGCAATGCCCTCGGCGGGACTCGAACCACAGACCTCTCGAATACGCGTCGAGCGTGCTGATCACTACACCACGAAAGCATGCCAAGAAGGGGGGGAGAAATATCTTATAAACTTTTAAAACCTCTATCTATTTATTTCTGATATAACGTTACGTTGCCCAGGCATTTACCATTTATACGAGCTGGTCAGTGGATAGTTCAGAAAGGTACAGATATGCCATTTGACATAAGAGGCTAATTTATGATCTACACGGTCTGGCGAATTCCTGTTTCTCAGATATGTTGCCACTGCGTGTGGTATCAGACCTTCAATTTAGCTTTTAAATTAAAAGTATAGCAAGTTTAGCAAACTGAGCGATTTAACAGCGATATATATGATTCTTAAAAACTCATATGTTTATTTCCCTTGTAACAATGCGTCTGACTGATGTATTTATAATGCATATAATTTATGTTTAATGCAAATGATAATTTTAAAATTATATTAACTGGCAATATAATTAAAATAATTTTTGTTTTTAATGCCATATGTTTATTATCTCGATCTAGAATAATCGTTTGGTTATACTTTTATAATAAATCATACACTTATTTTTCTATTTTGATAAATTGTTGTTAATGCTCCCCATTTGCATGATTCACGGAATATCTTAAGTTAGTTTTTCTTTTCAATATGAATTTTAATTTTCAATAAAAAAGTTGCATAATGTTAATGTTCTATTGCCTTTTAATTCCATATTATTACTTGTTACACCAGAACATTTATCCTCCAACCGCTACTATAAATAAACAGTTATTCGAGCTTTGAAAGTTAAGCATTTTTTAATAACTACTTCAAAGAACCTATGAATAATATTGCCAGATTTTCATATGCTAAGAAAATGTTATAAAATTAGCTAAACATTCGGTGCTGGAATAAAATGGATGTAAATTAATAATACTAAATAAGGCAATGATTATAAATGAATCGCAATGCTTAATGAACTACTAATAAAGTTTGTAAAGATGTCTTTAAATTCCAGTGCTGTTTCCTAAGCAATCAGGGCGAATATAATTTTATATTCATAGAAGTACAAACTAATGAGTTGTCCCCCGTGGGCAAAAACTATAACTAAACTGAAATATTTAAAATGATGTTCACAAAAGGTTAATTAACTTTCAGTTTTAGAATATGATTACTGCTAATCTAAAAACAATTTAGGTGAAAGTAGTTTTTTCTACATTCCTTACAAATGAATACAACTAATCTTAACTAAACGACAGCTACTTATTTGCTCTCAGACGTAACGAGCATCTTATCTACTAGCTTCAGATTACCAAAGGATACTGCTTATTCCTCTAGGAAATGAAAGTACCCCTTAAACTGCTAGGAGACATTTTTCACTCTAAGATTTACTTAAAAACCAGTGGTATAGAATAAGATGGTAGACTACGGACTACAACACTTCTGGCGCTTTATATCTAACTTTGTATTGCAGCTTTATAGAGCTATTTACATAACTGGATATTTTACATGCTTGCATGTATCTCTTTGCAGTCACTGGAAGAACAAAGGGAAATACATAATAGAATTTTAAAGCATCAGTTACAAGTAATAAAATCTCATTAGAGTGTTAGAATTATAAAAAGGCCAGGGAACGTAATAAATCAGCTGTCTTCTCACCGAGATTTGAGCCACGAAATTTTCAGTTACTATTTGGGTGTGATAACCACTTACACCATAACAGCGTGTATAGGAGAATGCGGTAATTCCTTGGAAGTGGGAGGGGCTCATTCTATTCTTATTTTATGTAAATAAGGAAAATGGGAACTAACTGAACATTTTTAATGGAAAAACATAGTAATAAAAATCTGAATATTTTAAATGATTAAATTACAGGATAAATATAATTACAAGAAGATTAAATAATTTAAATAATTAATTACAGGAAAAATTTAATTATAAGATGAATAAATAATTTAATTGATTAATTGCAGGAAAAATTTAATGTAAAAGTATATTAAATTGATTTTGTTTTCAGTGCGTATAGATGCAAATAATTAAAAGCAGAATTAAACCGGATATTTTAGATCAAATTCCCGGCTGAACGGGTTACTCACTAGAAAGAAAAAAAGGCGCATTGATGCTACTAATAAATATATTTCTCTTTTTACCCTGGAATATTTGTTCACCTTTTTTTAGAAATAACCTCAGCGTCTAGTTTCCCAACATTAATTACTTTTTAAATTAAATATTTACGCCTCTTCCCACTTCCCATCAGCTATGAAATACACATCAGCAACAGGATCTTTGACCCTTATGGTTGTTAAACAGGTGATGACCCCATACGTTACTGAAGAATCGTCGGCAATAGGGAATAGGGTGACATAACCTTTCTTTTCTAAACTCTTACAAATGTAATAACCTTGTAACATTGTATTCTTTTCAGTACTGTTTACCGTAATTATTCCAACATTATTACTTTTCTACTTGAATAACTGGTCCTCAAAATCCTTTTTCTTTGTTTCCATCTTTTAAAGAGTAAAAGCGGCTGTTAACGCAAGCGTATACCTTATCACTATGCACGTTATTCCTTTGCTTGCTAACAGAATAACAAAATACACGATCATTTTAAAAGATTAAACATTTGTGGAGGATATTTTGTGTATAGAAAACATCGCAATTCTAAAGCATCGTGTGCAAAACATCGTCCTCCAAAGTAAAGCTATTCAAAAACATCGCAGTTTTAAAATATCGATTTAAAAAAAAGCACCTATAAATCGTCGCATGACGATAACATCGCACACATGCATTGTTTAGGTTTTAAAAGCTCTAAATGTATATTTGCAAACTGATTTGTGCGCGCAAGAAGGAATTAGGAATATTTTTACCTGTTTGTTTCATATTTTTGAATTAATTAAAAAATTTTTAATAAAAGTGCAAAAAGTAAATTTGACCATTCAAAACCTGAAAATGAGTAGGAAATTTATCCTACATACAGCAATTAAGAGAATTTTATTTTATGTAATACTTAGCTATTCAAAGCGATTACAGTGAATATGTCCAAATTGACGGAAATGTTTGTACTTGGAGAAAACTGTGGAGTTTTATGTAAAATAAGAAAATTAGAAATGTCTTAATAGAAACCATAACTTTAGTAATATTACTGCCATACGTATTTGTGATGTTACAAAATTTTTATATGGAAATTATTGTAAAATTTAAAACTTTTTTGTAATTATACAATGGTAATGGGCGTATAAATATAAAAGTAATGGGCGTATAAAATTTCTACATTTGTGATATTGTGTGAAAAGCTTTGAAAAGCCTTCTCTGAATAAATATACTTATGTGAACACTAAAACACAAAGACCTTTGGACTGACGATTTAATATGACTCTGAAATATTCTTAAAGTTTATATTTTGCAGTTATTTAAATAATTTTTGGTCAAAATTTTATGATTTGTAGTCTTTAAATTACATTTCTCTTCATTTGCTAATGCTTTAACGTTGTACGGCTTAAAAATTATTTTCTGTCGCCGTGAATATGTAGGATAAAAAATTATGTGAATCAAAATTGTAACCTAAATTAGTAATAATCCCCCGTAATTCCTTAATTTGGACCTCTATTCTAAAAATAATTATAACTTTTTCTGTACTGCGTCATTTTTAGATTCATTTAGCATATGACTTTTACATAACAATGATGACGTAGCTAAATCGGAACTTGAACTGAAACCTTTCTGTTAGTAAATTGCCATGTTGCCCACCTTGCTTTTTACACCATGGCCTAAATAGACTGCTTCTTTCTTCTTACCGCAGTAGTGTCTAAATTATAAATGTGTTGAATCAAACAGCAATAGAGTGCCAAGTGAAATGTGTCCACAAATGTTAATTGACGTAAAAATGAAAATTTCATCTGCCTCGGCTACCATGTTATTACAGCTATTACAGATTAAAATTTCAACATCTACGCTATCAATATTTCTCCATCATTACATCTATGTTACAACAGTATTACAGCTTCTAAGTCTACAACATA
>KK116499.1:767611-777863 GCA_000611955.2 Stegodyphus mimosarum
CATTTTATGGTTTTTTTTTTAAATTTTAGCTTTAATTTTATATTCAAAATTTCCTGGATAGTTATAATTTATTCTAATTAATTATTATGCGCACACATTAGAAATAGTTTTAGGATAAGAATTCCTTATAGGTGTTTGTAACTACATTAGAAATATGAGAGAAATAAAAAAATTACAGATCAGTTGCAGCACTCCCAGTTAATACAGATTAGAACTTCCTTAGATAGCGATTCTCAAACTGTGGGGCTCGCCCCCGTAGGGAAACGTTATAACCCTACGTGAGGGATGCGAGCATGTCGAAAAGTCGAAAATAAAAGATTATCTAAAAAAAATATTATAATTTACTGAAAGGAAGCGAACCAAATATATTCTGGCATATAAAAAATAAAATACACATTTACATTGATGTAATATATTTATAAATGTATCAGTACTTTACAATGTATTTGATAATTAATTTATCAATACTAAATTAAGAACAAGTTTAATAATTACTAGTGACTTTTATGTACTTGTCTTGCAGAGCAAAGTTTTTCAAAAGAATGTTTAATATTCGAAATTGATACTCGAAGTTCTTTTTCTATGTTAACTGTAATTCATATTTTGTCTTTCAAAAGCTTTTTCACAAAGGTAGGATGTTGGAAATGGTAATAGTATACGGAATGCTTTTGTTTTCTGTTCAGAAAATTCATCATCCACCCCTGCCGAGAATTCAAAGAGTCATTTATTACTAAATTGCCTTTTGATTTCGCCACTTGACGTGAAACCTATGAATTCGTCTTCGGCAATCGACAGCCCTTCTGGAGTATTTTGAAATGCATAAAATTTTTTAAGTTTATTAGATTTCATACTGACTGCTGCCAATATTTGAAGCAAATAACAAACAAGGGCCTTTCTTCTACATTTAATTCAATACTTGTAAACCCAGATTTGAAGCATTATTGAGAATATTTTCTTGATTTAATTTTCGGAACCACGCTCTTCTGTTCACTTGTTGATGCTTTATTATTGTCTAATATTCGCTTACGACTTAAAAATTTATTCATGATTCTGTTTAAATCTACTGCCGTAAATATTTAATATCGTGAATTGCAGTTAAAGTCAAATTACAAAATACATATTCAAGATAGATTCGGTAGGGATAGAAGGAACCACCTGACCGAGACTGACTGGAATAGAACGAGATGCTGTATTTATACACGTTTTGCGCAGTCATTTGGTAGGTTGCGCAGACGTCCACGAGAATGTGATGGATATAAGATAAAGAGAAACAGAGACTAGAAAAAGTTTTCTAATGACATTTGTACTTTTAGAAATGGGGGATTAAAGAAATAAATATTTAATTTAATTAGAAATTATTTTGAAATCTGTTCCAATTTATAAACTAGAAAGTAAAAGTAACATAATAGTACTTATCCTATAACTTGAAAGTAACCTACTTAAAATATCTGTTATTTAAAAGTAACATATACTTTACAATTAAGCTCGTATTGTAGCTTTAGCGTCAGAGTGCATTATTATTGCATTTAACACTGCTATTGTATGGGGGTGCGATGAAAATTATGATTGAAAACTGGGTCGCAAATACTGAAAGTTTGAGAAGCACTGTCCTTATTAAATAAGTACACCCAAAATGAGATTCAGCAAATAATTATCCTTTACACTGCCTAGATTTTTAAATCTAGATTATATTCATAGCTTCATAATTTAACTTTCATTAATATTTAACATAATAACCAGTAGTTTACTTTGATTATTGAAGTATTTATGGTTTTGATTGTTAAGAACAGATGGAATTCACTCTGTAATAATTGATTTGGTCATCTTATATTAACATAAAAAATTTCATTTTCTAATAATTATTCTAAACGATTTTTTTCGCTGAGCAGTGGTGAATTTATTTAACTGGAAATATTGTCCGTGTTTAAAAATAGAATTTTTCTTGTCAGTTAAATAATTGCTCTAGTTAGCCCAATTTATAAAAAAGATGGCCGCTATGAATTAGAAAATTTTGTATGGAAACACTATAAAGAAGCTGTGTCAGCTGTTGAAGTATGGAGAATCAACTAATCTCTTAATATCAGTAGTCAGAAAAAAGGAGCTTTTGCCTGAAACTGCACGTTTTACTTAAACTAACTAGATTGGAGGTTAATGGTGCCTTAAAATTGCACAAAGATTCTACGAATTGAGCACTGTGATTTTCCTGAGTATCATTGTGTACTTTTAATTTTTGCAAAAGAGTACAAAAATAAAGATATCACTAAAAATATCAAGTCCGTTACTGGTATAATGAAGGCACAACTTATACACCGGAATTTTTTTCATGTTTCTTATATTATTTCCTGCATCTGTAAAAGAAAAAAGAATAAAATGGGAAGTGCAGTTGTAAAGTTAATGCTCAGTAGCAACTGGAATCACATTTAATTGCCAGCTATGACTTAGAAAGCTATATAAAAGGAAAAAAAATCTCAGGTTTTCTTTATATAGACTTAAATTATTTAAATTTAAAATTACATGCGTTGAAAACGCTTTAAGTTCCTCATTTATTCTATGTACTGTTTTTACGCAACTATAATTTATAGCCTTATGAAATATTAATGAATGTTAGTTTTCTTTCATTTATAGTTGGCAATTTTTTAAAGATCTGCTAACCATAGCAGACTTCTGTTGTTTGGCTTGCTTAAAATGATGAGCGCGGACTTACGTTAATAGGTACAATTAAATGCTATGTTTAACGCATGAGAAAGCTATATTTCTCTTATTTAAATCGAAGGATAGCTTATACATGTGCGTCGGTGCAACCGATCAAAGAATGTTTGAATTAATTGCAAAGAATTATTACTAGTGGCTTCGACACTGCCTCCGTCCATGGATGTAGAGATCATGTGCTTCAGTCCTATTGATACCCAAACTATATAGGGACTCTAGACTAAATTACTCAAAGAAGTAGGATCGCCCCCCCCCACAGATTATGCACATAAATACGATGCGTTCTGCCCCAGAATAAGAGGAGTGTGTGAAGAATTCAGCTGCTTAGATCACAGTTTAGAAATGGTCGGACTGTATTTCAGATGCAAGGTATTAAAAGCTGGCTACTGGCTTCGGTAGCACAGAGATCGCGTTTTCATAGGCATATGAAGTAATCGTGAGTTCTTATTTTGTAAGCACAAGCCCAAGTTCGCAGCCTGGGTCCTTTTTACGTGCCTATAAGCGTTATATAAAAACTCATATTTCAACTGTCCGGTAACATAGTTTATTATTTTTACGTTATCAACAACAATGTTATTCAAAGACATGAATGCTTCAGAAAATAAGATAGGATGTGAAGTTCTTGTGAAAGAAATTCAAAAATTCATCAAATGATTATGAATGTCACATTTAAGAAAAATTAGAATATACAAGCAAGTTTAATTTTTATATCATTTGATCTAATGCCACTATGATTTTTTTCATTCTCTCCGTAAACCCCTAATAACATAAGTTAAACTTTTTCAGGTGCGCATCTACTAGCTATTGAAATCCGGCTATTTAATTCCGATTTAGCATTACAATCTTTCTCTTTACACCTGAATTGGTCTTAACTACATCAAACTCAATTTTATAAACGGCGCCTCAGAAAAGAAAGAGCAGTTACATGAACAGGAAACTGAAAAAGGAGGGTTAATATGCTAATTCCTCGCAGGACATCAAGTACTTTAATACATAATATCTTAATCCCTTTTTGCCGTTACGAAAATCTGATTTTTCCAGTGCCTTATGGAGAGGGTGCAAAGACTTTATGTCGTTAGCTTACAAAGTTTGCTTATTGCAACGTTGCGACGATTTGTTCCGAGATTAAACCCTCACCGAAAACCCCCACGTCATTCATCATCAGGCGCAGTCACGTCCTGACCCTGAACTGCCGTGAACTGAACGAAAACTTTTAAGTCATTCTAATCTAGATATGCTAAGCGTTTTCTTAAGGAAGCAGATCAAAAAATAAGGACACAGCTTTTTTGTAGATTTTTAACATCTATATTCCTCAAGCCTTTTTTTAAAGTTTTAAAAATCTAGTTTCGTTAAGAAAAGCGTTTCTAAATTCGGAAAAGATATATAGTGAGCTAACAAATTTTATAATGCTAAAAATTTACTTGTTGTAAATACAGATGAATAATGATTAATTTATGGAAAACTGGAAGTAAGCATGAAGGGAAAATTCTGCGTCTCAAGAATCGGCATTTCATACCTCTGAGATAAATTATGTGCAGTACAAATACGTTTGAGTTTTTTCCCTACTAAACAGTAAAAATATCTTTTATCTGTAAGTTATCCGTCTTTTTATCCTTTCGAATAAGCTACGGTCAATCTTATTTCATAAAATAATGAAAATAATCATTTTTGAATTTATGTTATTTCGAGCTTTGAATGTATTTGAACATATATCTCAAATTAAATTTTTATACTTCTTTAAAATATTTTATTTTTATTTAAATCATTTAAGGGAAATAACTTGTATCTGTACTTACAATAAAAATATATAAATAGGTAAATAAGTAAATAAAAGAAAATTTCGATTTGTATTACATTTATTTTATTTTATTATATATTTATTCTAGTTCATTACATACAAAATTTTTATATATTATTATCTTCTCTAAAAGTATTAATAAATAATTTAAAACTGGTCCCATAGATAAAATCAGAAAAGTCCTTGGAAATTAACAGTATTACAGTTTAAATGCTTGCGTGTGTAACGAAACTGCAAGTTATAACTGCGAACTTAAAAATTATTAATTAATTAATTAAAAAGACAAGAAGCAATAAAAAAGAAAGAAAAAGAAAACCTCATAATAAATCAGTAGGATATCAGGTTTCAGATTTTTTTTTTTTTGGCAACATTAGATTTAACAGACAAACAAATTCCTCGCAGAACGGTAAAAATTCCCTTGGAATGCCGTTCAAAAACTAGCCCCCCCTCTCTTTTTTTTTCTTTTTAAGGTTTTTTTGAAATCTTTATTTTTTGTATTCGTTAGTTTATTCAATTTCAACAAAATCTTTAGACGTAATGCACATTTTAGTTGACGTAATTCTAGCAATGAAAACAAATACCAGGAAGTCACTTCTTGCATAGAGATTTCACAGTTCACTTTTTGGCATACAATATGCTGTTGTTCCTTGTTTGCTTTATAAAATATATATTTACCTGTAAAGAATACAGAACTGAAAAAGAATTAATTGAAAAACTCGGGTAACTAGTTTTCGGACTTATTAATTCATTTCTATTTTTCGCTGCTGTTTCGATTAAGCCGAATTTCAGTTTGCAGTAGTTTGATTAAGTAGAATTTCCCTGTACCCTTTACTCTATTATTCAACGAAATGACTACATCAGGTGTCTTTTTATTCGTTTATTTGTTTGTTTTCCATCACTCTCCATTCCTCCAGTTAGGTGAAATCGTATCCAGAAAGTAAAATAATGTTCATGACTACAGTATTGTCTGAAAATCACGTGGCGAAGGAATAAAGCCACGCCTAAAGAGAAGAATAGCCAAGAATTTTATTCTGACATGTTTATTGCAAGCTCAAAGGCAAAATCTTTGGCATTTTAAAATATGGGCAGTTGAGGTCGAGCATTAAGGGTGGATAAAATATTAAGAACTTTATTTTTACATAAGCTACTTTTACACAGATATCGTTAAATTGTTCTCTTTTTAAATTTCCTCTAAGCTTTTTATATTCCGTGCTTCTAAAACTCTTCGTGTTCTTTTTAGAAATATTTTTTTCTAATTTGATCAAACTTCCTAATATACTAGATCTGCAATTTATATTAAATAATAGTTCAAATATCACTTTAAATGAGCAAAGTAGTAAACTCATCAAAAACATTAAATTTTAAACATGCACCAATGTTAAATATGTTACAATTTCGTGTAGTATTTTAAATAGTACATTTTATGTCCACATAAATAAATTCATTACATAAATCAATATACACTGGGCAGAAAAAGGGGCGACACTTCTATATCTCCCGTTCTACTGGGCCGATTGACGAAATTCAAATTGCGTTTTTCATGTCTCGAAAGCGCGACTTAAGCTATGTATTAGATATATACATAGCATTGTTCTACTGTAGGTATTTTGACACAAAATCGGACTCTTTTTCTGAAATGACACGGCAATGTTTTTTCATATTTTGATTCTACGACTCAAATTATGCCAAACTGCCAAGTTTACAAAATTTATCTGTTGAATATGAGCGAAAAGAAAAAGAAGCCTACAGAACCATGTCAAGGATTGGTTGAGTGAGGCGCTTGCTTCGGAGGGGGAGGTGAGAAGAATAGTAAAATTAAAATTTAAGAAGTTAAATATTCTTGTGAAAGTAGTACAAATTATTTAGGAAGCGTGATTTTAAGCATTGGTCTCAGGTGTTAAAATATGTATGTACGGCTGTGATAGCACTAATTTTTCTCTCTTCCTTTTTATTGGTGATAGAATCTCTTTGCACACAGGCATTATATTCGCGATTTATGCTTCTCTTGAATTAACTTTTATGATGACAACCATGACAGTTAACTTCAGGGATTAAGAGGGATCATTTTAATGTTAATTAAAATTCTTTCCAAAATTTTAGGCTTTTTAATAAGGCAGAGGGAAATGTGAGACCAATAACTGTTACTTTGCTACATTTTAATTACGAAACAGATGCAAATTTGTTTTTGAAAATAGAAAATTATTTCAGTCAATTTTAATATTATGTTCAGGATTCTGATTTTCACATTGGCAGCATAAAACAACTGTGGATAAAATGTAATTCTAACAGGTGCAAGTAGTGTAGTTGTAGTTCGCGTTGATCTGCTCAGGTATCCGTGGAAGAAGGAGATATTCTGTATTCTTCAGCATTAACATTTACTTATTTCTAGCATAAAATATATATAGAATTAATATTTACCCGCTCATATTTCAAATTAATACTCATGTGTTTAAAAGACCAAGGTGCACGTTGCATGTGCAAGGCACCTATGACATACTATATTCAGTAAGTGCACGCCTGCGGCTATCTTGCAGTTATCTTGCTCCTGTCCAAACCCTGACTGAATCATTACCTGCCACAGTAAGTCGCTAAAGGGAGTCGTGTACATTAAGGAGAGGGGAGTATCAGACACTCCAAGCAGAAAGACTGTTTATCCTTAGTTTCGAAAATATTTCGGTAAAATCCACTTTCTCAGAAAAGCAAATATGTTCTTATCTTACCTATTTTGTCAGTTCGAATGATAACGCATTTCTTGAGGACAGTTTTTATTCTTCTTAACAGTGTGAATTGTAATTAATTTCGCGAAGTATTTCAATAAGTGGAATAATGATGGTGATCATGTATGAATGGAAATATAGCAAGATTCAGCTATTAGAAGAAACTATTTTTTCAAGTCATCAGGCTGGAAAACAGAAGCTAAAATTAGTTTACTTATCTTATACTATCAAAAATGTCAAAGAAAGCGAGTTACTAAATAACGACGTTTTTTATCGTGTAACAACTGAATTAGAAAAAAAAATTACATTCAAATCTGACTAATTAATTAATTTATTCCTATGCATATTTTTGAAGAATATCGAACGAAGAATCTAATTTCGTATTAACAGGTTGTAACAAACAGCATCCAAAATTTGACAGCTTTATCAAATAAACAAGCTTATTCATTTAAAAACTCAGCTAAAATTTTAGTACGTATAAGAAAGCCTATCAGGTTCTAGTTACAGAGTTAACTCCTAACATTTGAACGGATTAATTCCGCTCCTGATACTTTATTTTATGTTCTAGCACAAAACGGATCCCTATATTCACATTTTATAAGGCATAATAAAAGAAAATATTCGTTTAAGTTTATTATTATCCCAAGTGATGTTCTTTAATTTGTGCTGAACGAAAACCTAAATTATTTATTTCAACGTAATTTTAAAGAAATTAAAGTAACTTAAAATTTTCCTTTTGAGCTGCGTGTTGCGACAAATTGTGCTATTTATATTAACCTCTAAGTTCAAAGGCAATTCCAACTACTAACAACTTATATGTTTTTGAAGCAATGACAAATTTTACTGAGGTAGATGCTTCAGCAATTTGGAAGACGTTGCATTGTGGGTATCTTATATTAGAAAAGGCGAAGGGAATAAAATGTGCGTAAAACTCAGCTGATCTTACACTGTCTAAGGAAAAACCTTTTCCTTTCTGTCCGCCTGCAACGTGAAAAAGTGGCAAAGTTTTCCCTATCTGCATGCGATGCGCTTATAGCATCAGGTGGAAGCGCATCCTTTAAGATTAAATTTGACGAAATTTATTATCAACTTATTTATTATTTACAACAGCTTAATAAAGTTATTATTTATATGGCAGTTTATTATTTATATCAGTTTAACAGTGTTTTTACCTGAAACGTTCAGAACAGTGAAGTTTTTGATTAATTTCATGAGTTGATTGATTTTGTTAACTTTTCTGCTCCTGTTGCGCAAATTTTTGACTTACGTTGCAGGATAAAACAGCAAAATACTTTATCCACCTTAGTTTTAATTTTATTTCATATTATTTATTTATTATTTAATTTCGTTTGATTTTATTGCGAAGTCTAGAAATGTCTATAAAACTTTAAAGTGGATTTATTGTCTACTTTTTAATTCTCCTATTCTTATTCCCAAGCAATTCATATTGTAGCGGGTTTCACGCGTTCGTTTATTCGATCGAAGGCTTAATGGTTTATATACAATATGCTTAAGTTCATAAAAGTCGTCGTTAAATATTTAATTCTGATTCTGCAGATAGTTAAAAGATAAACTTATTTTCGAAATGATTGAATATACTAGTTTTAGTCTATTAATTAATGTAAAATTGTTCATGCTTCTCTGACATAAAACAGGATAAATAATTTACTGTTTAAAAAAGAGTGGAGAAGACAATTTAATTTTCAAAACATACACTTTCCGTGTAAGTTGATACTTGATTTTTTCTGATCTTTTTAATATTATATTTTTCTTTTGTAGGTTATATGTGTTGTGTAGTAGTTTAGATCAAATCGTTTTGTTGAACAGAAAAATGCTTCGTTTTTGTAACTAAGTTCTCTAATTTTCGTAAATTTTTAGACAATGTTAGGCTGAGAATTTATTAACATGCAGTTTTTCAGCATAAACCCTCCCGAGTAATTTCGTAACTTAAACGAAACAATACCTTACGTCTAACATCTAATTATTATTTTTTTCAGAACAAATTTATTTTCAGACTACATTTACAGCTCATATGCAGGATTCGAGATCTAGATTTTTGGCTTTTTAAATTGAAACCAGTAAATCCAGAGCATTAGCGCCATTCTTCATTACACACCTATAGTTTAGTTTAGGGATTCAATTAGATCATTATATTTAGTTTTAGTATCTTATATCTCAACTCATCTATGCATCTATGAAACATGTTTTTTCTGTTTTCACAGAATTTTTTACTCTTGTAAAATTTTTCAGCCCTAGAAAGTGGCGGTAAGAACTATCTTAGACATTTCGTTTCTCTTTAATGTCAATTTACATTTTTAATGAAATTATATTTCTGTTCTTAATGTCAAAATAATCGAAAGTGCCAGACTCATACTTATTTTGCTTAAATAGATAGAAAAAATAGTTTATTTTGGCAAATAGCTTAATGTAGTAATCTCAAATTGGCGGCTCACGAATACATTTCAATTATATATTTGTTGTAAATACAGTGCTAACAGTTCTAAATATAGTGCTTGTAAATGCAGTTTTAGTGGCATGGAGATATGAACCAGCTTACGCGCTCGACTGCTGCTGAATGAAAAGGAAATAATATGAAGAGTCTGAGGCTCTGTCACTCTGTGCTTATATAGCAGGCTATATTATTGGGGTAAGATGGAAGTTATACTCTTAACTTATTTTCTAAATGTTAACATATTTTCAAAAGTTAGTTGTACAGCAAGCAGACCGTTGGTGGTGGTTCAGTATTCTAATGATTCTGTTTTCCCTTCCCCTATAGAAATGGTAGTTCTTATGTATACTTTTCTTGAGTCTGTCAACTAATTTGTTGCTTAGTTGCTCAGCTGCTCATTTCATATTGTTGTATAGTTAGAGAGTCGTTCAGACGGTATAGTGGTTAGAGGAGCTTAATGTGGCACCGAAAGGCACGGGTTCAAATTCCGGAGAAGGCATGGATGTTTGTAAATGTACAGTGTCTTTGCGGCATGTGGGCATTCTAAATATGCGACCAGCTGAAAGTTCTCTTGCGAGG